>JACEIK010002340.1:101154-117151 GCA_018107945.1 Datura stramonium
CAATACTATAGCGTTCACTTCACAATAGACTTAAGTCAATTATCTCACATATACATGTATGTAATGCAACTTATGAAACAACAACAATATACCTCTAGCTGCATAATCTGACTAAGTTTGAAATAACTGAGGATATCTGGTTTTCATATCGTCTTCTGCCTCCCAGGTCACCTTCTCTTGGTTCTTATTCCTCCATAACACTTTAACGGAAGTAACATCTTTAGTTCTTAGTCTGCGGATCTGCCGATCTAGTATGGGTACTGGAGCTTCTTCATAAGCTAACTCCTCAGTGATTTGGATGTCTTTGACTGGGACAATCCGAGAGGGATCTCCTATGTACTTTCTCAGCATTGATACATGAAAAACTGGGTGTACAGATTCTAATTCTAGAGGTAAATCCAATTCATAAGCCACCTGGCCTATCCTTCGACGAATCTGATAAGGCCCAATAAACCTCGAGATGAGCTTGCCTTTATTACTAAATCTCATCACACCCTTCATCGGTGAAACCTTTAGGAATACCCAGTCACCCACATTAAACTCTAGGTTTCTCCGCCGCATATCAGCATAAGATTTTTGGCAGCTCTGAGCAGTCAGCAGACATTCCCTGATAAGCTTTACTTTCTCTTCTGACTGATGAATAATATCTGGCCCAATCAATGTTGATTCTCCTACCTCAAACCAACCAGTTGGAGACCTGCACTTTCACCCATATAACGCTTCATAAGGCGCCATCTAAATTGCTGAATGATAACTATTATTATAGGCAAATTCAATAAGCGGTAGATGTTCATCCCAGCTACCTCCAAAATCTAGACACTTGCCCGTAACATATCCTCGAGCATCTGGATTGTACGTTCTGCCTGCCCGTCTGTCTGAGGATGGAAGGCTGTGCTCAGGTTAACCTGCGTCCCTAGGCCCCTCTAAAAAGACTGCCAAAATTTAGCTGTAAACTGCGCCCCTCAGTCAGAGATAATTGACAATGGAACACCATGCAATCGAACTATTTCTCTAATATACAGCTCAGCATAATCTTCAGATGAAAAGGTAGCCCTTATTGGCAGAAAGTTAGCTTATTTTGTCAACCTGTCAACAATCACCCAGATAGAATCATATTTACGCCCGGTACGAGGTAACCCTACTATGAAATCCATATTAACTACCTCCAATTTCCATAAAGGCACCGCTGTATCCGGTGTCAGTCCGCCTGGTTTCTGATGTTCATATTTCACCTATTGGCAATTGGGGCATTGAGCTACGAATTCTGCTATCCCCTTTTTCATTCCCAGCAACCAGTAAATCTCTTTTACGTCATGGTACATTTTTGTCGAACCTGGATGGAGAGAGTAACGGGCATAGTGTACCTCGCCCATAATTTGCTGGTGAATCCCTGCCACGTCTGGAATGCAGAGGCGATCCCGATATCTCAAAACTCTGTCCTCGGTTACTTGGAAATCTGTTACTTCCCCTTGCTGGGCCCTATTTCTGCGCTAAACCAGGCTAGGATCTTCATACTGCCGTTCTTTCAATTCCACCACCAATGATGACACTGCAGTATTCTAGATTACTGCTCCATTGTCTCCTGATTCTACTATACGAACGACTAAACTGGCTAGCTGATACAATTCTCGAGCCAATTCCTGCCGCTCGGGCTGTAAATACGCCAGGCTTCCCATGGATTTGCGAATAAGGGAATCTGCTACAACATTGGCCCTTCCTAGGTGATATAAAATTGTTAGACCCCGTAAATTCTTGACATGTAGATGGCCTATTCTCATGTTGGTTAAGAGTTTTAGAATGTCATACGTGCGAGAAAAGGGCCCGGGGAGGGACCGGACAAGCGCCAAGTCGGCGCGTCGCAAGGCAAATGCGACANGAAAGAAAACCTAGGGAAGAACACAAGAATGTAAGAGGCAAGTTCTTGTCTTTTGATAAGATTTTGTGGTTAGGATAGAAATATACCTAATACCTTGCTTCGTTGCTAAAATGGGAGGAGAGAAAGACACCGGCTTAGATTTTTCACTCCACCACTCGAAGAAGTAGTTGTGAAGCTAAGTTGGTTAAATGGTTGGAGGTACGGAAGGACCTTAATCAATGGCATAACCCATAAACCACATCCATGTAGTAAATTTCCCATGAACTAGAATTAGCATCCTCGCTCACAATGTAGTTGTGAGGCTAGTTCGTCGTGTTTAGAGGCTCGAAAGGTCATGAACATGCAATTCTAATTATGTGAGACAACAATTGATAGTTTCATACTTAACCATTGCAATTCATAGTAGCGCATGATTATCCGAGTTTAACTCTATGTTGCTCCTTGAGTGAATTCAGAATACTTCGTTGACCACACTTAGACTTAATTAAACTATATCGAAAACTTTTATAATCAACATTTGCGGNTTAACCATTGCAATTCGTATTAGCGCATGATTATCCGGCTTTAACTCTATGTTGCTCCTTGAGTGAATTCAGAATATTTCGTTGACCACAATTAGACTTAGTTAAACTACATCAAAAACTTTTATAATCAACAGTTGCAGTATTTAATATCACACTTGAACTAGATAATTAGTTGAATTGGTCCAATCCCTATGGGTTGGACATTCCGGTTCTTAAAAAGAGACACTATATTATTTGCACGACCCGTACGCTTGCGGGAAACGTCATCAACCCGCTCCAACTACCATGCTATCCTTCCACTGTCTGAACTAGATATGGGCAACCCTATTCAACTAACAAGAGGCTAGGTTTGCGTACTCCTCCCCTTTCACCCTTATAATTTGGGTGATATTCTGGATTTCACCAATAAACTCGTGTGGATCCTCGTCCACCTTCGATTCGAGGAACTCTGAAAGGGTTCATCCTGAGAAAGTCGCCGACTCTTGCCGCTGCTGGATTCCCATTCTGGGGAACCTGCGCTACAACCTGTTGGTTGACCTGGGTGGTCAATGCCTGTGCCAACATCTGGATGACTGCCCTAAACTCAACATGTGCACCCTACTCGGGCACATGAGAGAAAAACCCTAAGATTTTCGTCCNGCCCATCTTTATTGCCATTCTCATGGCCATTTCCATTTTTATTTCTTATTCCATTAACTCGGCGAGGAGGCATGATTTTGCAAATGCGTGTAGCGCAGTTTAGAAGGATAGAGAGATATTTCATCGCATGACATAGATCACGAAAGAAGGGAAATTTCCTAAAATATTTTGTAGCCTCTTCGTTATAAGTGTGGAACGCTTCACACCCATGAAAAAGATTCTACTTAATGCTACTTTCAGATACCCCAGGACACTTAAAACCTAATGCTATTTTACGAAGTTTGTCACATCTCGAACATAGGCCTGGATCTAGAGACAACCTAGAACCATAAATGGCTCCAAGTTGACCTATGACATGAACATTACAACTAATGATCAATATAATAAATGCAGAAAACTAACATTTGAATATAAAAGAAGTCTGAAAATGCAATAACATTTGTACAATGGAATAGATAACATTGATCCAAAACGGAATACATACTATCTCTGATAAGCATCTAAAAATCTGACGAATTGATGTGAAAAGACCCCAACTAACTCACTATTAAACTAAAACTAAAGATACTGAGAACAAACTAACAAGATGGTCCTCGAAGGATGAGGACTCACCAACAGCTAAGAAATGCTAACTCTAAGAAAATGGCTAGTAGTGGGACTAAATATGAATGTCCGAGCTTGTATAATAAAATGATACATCATAGAGTATGCGATCACTACTTGGAATGTACCGAGTATGCAAAGTATGTAAAAACCACTAAGTAAGACCGAAATCATGCATATCATAAAAAAATTTCATCATAAGATTTTGAGAGTAAGGCTTGCATGCTGTTATTTGAAAACATGATTTAAACATGACTGAATATGATAACTGATTCGAAAGACCCAAAGCTGAAACTGAGAAACATAAATAAAACTGAACATTGGGTCAAACCTGCTAAAAACATAATATCATAATTGAAGAACATACATTGTTGATATCATGAGGAATAATGGGAGACTCATCATATAACCGACATTACAACAATAGAGCTTACGTGGTCTCGACTATTACACTCAAGTAGGCAGAGTCGTCCTAAGCCTTGCCAGGGCTAAGGGCACTACCATGTTATCGATATCATGTTGAAGGCCCCTCGGGGGAAAGGAAGGCTCATAAAGGAGGTCCAAAATAATAAAAACATACCTATGTTGGCACGTAGTTCTGAGGCACAGGGTTTACCAAACCCTTAGCTTAGTCGGTGCTAGACACTACTCCCAAAAATATACATATACTCTCCATCATTTTCCAATGAAGTTGAACCATCATCTTGTGACGAAGCTGAATTATAATAGTACATGCATAATCTGTAAACATATCATGAGGAGCCTCGGCTCAAGCCATGCCACAAGATGAAAAGTGGGAGTCTAAACTCCAAAATCATGTGGTAAGCTAATAACATGTAATTAAAGTAAATCATGAAACATACTTGATTATATGAGCTTGCCCAAACTTATACATGCTTTGAAATAGACTTGATAGTCAAACCATGAATATAAACATGGGTAATTCGAAGTCAAACTTTCATTATAAACATTTCACCATACTTTAAAATATAGATCATAATCTCAACTCTTCATGAACTTTCATAATTGGGCATCATAATTGTAAAACTTTGAAATCATAAATTTGTAATTGAATCATTATAAAACATGCCCTTGAATCTTAAAACCACATTAAAAACATGAATAGGATTTGCCCATGATAGATACTTAGATAATTTCACAAATTTAGGTTAAAACCCATAGACTCATCAATCTTAAATTTCATGAATTTAGAAGAGTATTTGGACATAGAAGTGAAGGAATACTTCATTCATAACCCTACATACCTGGATAAATCTGATTTCATACCCTTTCTTGATTGCCCAAGAGATTTGGGAAGAACCTACGAAATTCTAAAGCTTGATCTCCAATGGTGCACTCTAATCTTGCATGCAAGGAATGGAAAGACTTATGATAGATTAATTACTCTTAAATCCCTCCTAACCGATCTTGAAGAAAAGTAGTTTAGGACTTAGGGGCTTAGAAAAAATGAAAACACCCTTACTAAAATGCAGGAAAATGGACATTGTCAGTCACCACGAGTGACATTATGACTCGTGGTGAACTTGACGTGTCGTTGAGTCCCAGTCCTTAAGTCTTATGCCAAAAATTTAATCTCCAACTCATCTCCTGGTCACGACCAACTCCACGAGTCGTGGAGTCACATCACGACTCTTGGCTGCCTTTCATGGTCACCCCCAAACCACGAGTCTTCGCCAACTTTTCCTTAGTTAACGATTCGTGATGTCTCCCAATGGGTCACTATATGACTCGTCTTATGACCTGGGCAACATTTTCCAACTTTCTTTTCTTGAACCCTCGGGTCTGATCTTAGGGACTTTTGGGGTATTACACCAAACTAGCTCATTACAAGTACAAAATTGGAAGATAATAATAACAACATTAACTGAAGGTCCTCGAAGGTTGAGGACTCACCCACTGGAGAACTGGACAAGCTCAGGAGACTGGCTAGCGGAGGGACTGAACCTAAATGTCTGAGGCTGTATCATAAAATGACACAACATAGAGTCTGCGGTCAATATTTGGAATGTATCGAATATGCAAGGCAAGTAAAACAGCTGGGTAAATAAGATTGAAACTACGCATATCTTAAATTACTTCATCATAAGATTGTGAGAGTAAGGCTTGCATGTTGATATCTTGAAAACATGATTAGGCATAAGCAAAATTTCATAATTGAATCGAATCACCCAAAGTTTAAATTGATATTCATAAGTAAAATTGATAAACTGAACAGTGGGTCAAACCTGTTGAAAACATCATATCATAATTGATAAACATGCATAACTGAAATCATGAGGAATAAGAATTAAAAAAAACAAAATAAAATAAAAAAGAAGATNATCATGAGGAATAATGGGAGACTCGTTACGTAACCGACATAATCACGATAGAGCTTACGTGATCCCAACTATTACACTCAAGTGGGTAGAGCCGTCCAAATACTTGCATGGCCAAGGGCGCCACCATGATATCGATATCAAGCTGAAGGCCCCTAGTGGGAGGGGAAGCTCACAAGGGAGGTCCCAATGAATCTGAATCACCTATATTGGCGCGTAGTTCTAAAGCCCGAGATTTATTGAACCCTTAGCTTACCGGTGCTAGACACTACTCTAAAAAGACATGAATATGCTCTCCATTATTTTTCAATGAAGCTGGACCATCGTCTTTAAGCTGATCATGAAATTACATACATAGTTTTAAATCTAAATATAAGGATCCTTGGCTCAAAATATACCACAAGATGAAAAGTGAGAGTCTAAACTCCAAAACCATGTGGTAAGTTAATATCATAAAATAGATCTAATTTGTGAAACATACTTGGATCATGTGGGCTTTCCCAAACTTAAACATGCTTGAAATAGACTTGATAGTCAAAATCATGGATATATGCATGGGTAAATCATAATTATACTTTCATACTAGACATCTCATCATGCTTGAAAACATGGATCATAATCTCAACTTTTAATGAAACTTTCATAATTGGGCATCATATTTTAAAAATTTTGAAATAATAAATTGTAATCAAAATAATTATAAAACAAGCCCATGAATATTAAAACATCATCAGAAACATGAAGAGAATTGACCCATGATTGAAACATAGAGAAGTTATAGGTTGGGTTAAAACCCTATGGATTCGATATACACTTTGAATTCACGAGTTGAGAAGGGATTTGGGCATGAGAGTGAAGAGAAACTCCTATTCAGAACCATACATACCTGGGTAAATCTGATTTTACACCCTTCCTTGAATGCCCAAGAGATATGGGGAAGAACTAAGGGAATTCTCAAGCTTGATCTCCAATGGAACACTCTAATCTTGTATGCATGGAATATAATAGCTTAGGATAGGCTAAGAACTCTTAAAACTCTCCTAACAGAGCTTAAAATGACGTAGTTTAGGACCTAGGATCTCAAGAATTACGAAAACACCCTTACTAAAATGCAAGAACTTTAGACCCTGCCAGTCTTCACGAGTGCCCTCACGACTCGTAGAGTCCTATATGTGAAGTCCATTGGAAAAATCAAGTCTCCAACTCAGCCTCCTGATCAAGACCAACTTCACAAATCATGAGGTACTCCATGACTCATGATTTCCAGTCGTGGTCACCCCCTGACCACGAATTCCCACCAATCAACCTCCACTTCATGAGTCACTTCTCGACACGTGAAGTCTCCCCACGGGTCACTGGATGACTCGTCTTGTGACCTAGGCAATATTTTCTTATTTTCTCCGGTTGAACCCTCGGGTCTGATCTTAGAGACTTTTAGGGTATTACAATATATCCCTTTTGCGAACATTCATCTTCGAATGTGGATAAACATACTGAAAAGCTGGGGAACGAAACTGTCATCCTAAATACTAAAGATCTAGAACTAAAAACTGACGGAGTGAGTGACTTCATAATGAAATACATGACTAAACTGAATTCATGAATCACACATACATGCAATAACATGAAAGAAACTGGAATACATGAACTAGACACGAATCTGAATTGAGTACTAAAGAGGAAGCTGATACCTCAAGTTGGAACTAAACTGGGAGGGAAAAGATGCGGGTATTTAGCCATCATATATGCTTCGGCTTCCCACGTAGCTCCCGCAACGTGTTGATTCCTCCACAGAACCTTTACTGAAGCTACCTCTTTTTTCCTCAACTTCTGAACCTGACGATCAAGGATCTCAACTATTACCTCCTCACAGCTAAGGCTATCTTTCACACCTATGCTCTCCACTAAAATAACCAAAGATTGGTCACTAATTTACTTCTTCAAGAGCAAAACATGGAAAACTAGATGTATTGAAGCCAACCCTGAGGTCAACTCCAACTCATAGGCCACCTTGCCAACACGTCTCACAATCCTGTACGAACCAACATAGAGAGGACTAAGCTTCCTTTTCTTTCCGAATCTCATCACTCCCTTCATGGGAGACACCTTTAAAAACACCCAATCCTCAACTTCAAACTCAAGTTCTCTCTTCCTCACATCCGCATAGGACTTTTGATGACTCTGAGCTATTTTTAGCCTTTCCCTTATGAGCTGAACTTTCTCCATAGCCTCATGAACTGAATCTGGTCCTATCAATATAGATTCACCTACTTCAAATCAACCAATAGGCGATCTACACCTCCGCCCATAAAGAGCCTCAAGCGGAGCCATCTGAATGCTAGAATGGCAGCTTTTGTTATATGCAAACTCGATAAGTGGTAAATGATCATCCAAACTACCCTTAAAGTCAATCCCACATGACCTCAACGTATCCTTGAGAGTTTGAATGGTCTACTTAGCCTGGACATCTGTCTGCGGGTGAAAAGCTGTACTAAGCTTGACCTGGGTACCAAGTCTCTTCTAAAATGAGTTCCAAAACTGCAACATGAACTGAGTATATCTATCTAATATGATGGACAAGGAAACTTTATGCAACAAAACCAATTCCAGAATGTACAATTTGGCATAATCCTCTGCTGAATCAGTAGTTTTGACCAGAAGAAAATGAACTGCTTTAGTAAACCTGTCCACAATCACCCAAATCGAGTCATACTATCAACGTGTGCAAGACATTCTTGTGATGAAGTCCATATTGATCCCTTCCCACTTCTAGGAGGGAATACCAATGTCCTATAGCACACCTCCAGGTCTTTGATGCTCCACTTTCACTTGTTGGCAGTTCGAACTTAGCCACAAACTCTACTATGTCCTTTTTTATACCATTCCACCAATAGACTTTGTGTACGTCACGATACATCTTTGTGGCACCTGGATGTATGGAATATCGAGAACCATGAGCCTCATGCAACATTCGATACCTAAATTCATCAACATCTAGAACACACATATGACCCTGATATCGAAGTACACCGTCTCCCCTTGGGAGAAAACCTCCACCATTTGATTCTGAACCACTTCCTTCAACATTACCAATATCGGATCCTTATCTTGTTGAGACTTGACCTTAGTCACCAGTGAAGATTCTGACCCATTCTGAATAATCACACCACCATCCGTCAAGTCAACAAGATGAACTCCTAACTGTGCAAGCCGATGCACATCCTTCACCAACTCTTTCCTTTCCTCTTCCACATGAGACACACTCTTCATGTATAACCTTCTAAGAGCATCCACCAATACATTGGCCTTGCCCAGATGGTAAAAGACACTCATGTCATAATCTTTGAGAAGCTCTAACCACCACCTTTATCGCAAATTCAGATCCTTCTAGGTAAACACGTACTGAAGACTCATTTGGTCCGTAAAACACATCCATATGGACCCCATACAAATAGTTCCTCCAAATCTTTAATGTAAATACCACTACTGCAAATTCTAGGTCGTGTGTCGAGTAATTATTCTCATGAGTCTTAAGCTGTCTAGAGGAATAAACAATGAATTTTCCATGCCGCATCAACACACAACCAAGTCCAACCTAGAGGCATCATAATACACCACAAATCCATCTGTACCATCGGGTAAGGTCAATACTGGGGCTAAAGTGAGTTGAGTCTTTAACTCTTGAAAACTCTTCTCACAAATATCCGACCACTGAAATTTGACTTTCTTTTAGGTCAACTCAGTCAACGTTCTACAATGGACAAAAATCCCTCAATAAACCTTTTGTAGTAACCAGCCAAACCCAATAAATTCTTTATATTCGAAGGGCTAACTGGTCTAGTCCAATTCTTCACCGCTTATATCTTATGAGAGTCCACTTATACATCCTCACTTTATGCCACATGACCCAAAAATGCTAATGAGTCCAACCAAAACTCACACTTGCTGAATTTAGCAAACAATTGGCGATCCTTGAGAGTCTATAGCACAATCCTTAAATGAGCGGCATGGTCCTCCTTGCTCCTAGAGTATATGAGAATGTCATCTATGAACACAATTATGAACATGTCCAAATATGGATTGCACACCCTATTCATAAAATCCATAACAGCTGCAGGAGCATTCGTTAGTCCAAAATACATAACCACAAACTCATAGTGACATACTAAGTCCTGAAGGTTGTATTCGGGATATCACTCTCTCTAACCTTGAGCTGGTGATAACTGAACCTGAGATCTATCTTTGAGAAGCAGTTAGCACCTTGGAGTTGGTCAAAAATCATCAATTCTAGNAAATTACACATTCCTTGTTTGGCTTCTTGATTCTCATGTCATCTTGAGCTGGTGATAACTGAACCTGAGATCTATCTTTGAGAAGCAGTTAGCACCTTGGAGTTGGTCAAAAATCATCAATTCTAGGAAGAGGATACTTGTTCTTGATTGTAACCTTTTTCAACTACCGATAGTCGATACACATATGAAGAGAACTATCCTTCTTGAAACAAAGAGAACCAGTGCACCCCAAGGGGATTTGCTAGGTCTTATGAAACCCTTGTCCAAGAGATCCTTCAAATGCTCTTTCAACTCCTTTAGCTCAGATAGAGCAATTCTGTAAGGAGGAATAGATATGGGTTGTGTATCGAGAAGAAGGTCAATACCAAAGTCTTTCTCTTGCTCAAGAGGGACTCTAGGTAAATTATCTGGGAACACCTATGGATACTCACACACTACAGGAAGTGACTAGGGAGTCGGGGTCTCGGACATAGCATCCTTAACCCGAACTAGGTGGTAAACACAACCCTTAGAAATCATTTTTCTGGCCTTAAGGTACGAAATAAAGCGACCTATAGGAACAACTGAACTACCCTTCCACTATAGGACTGGCTCCCCCGAAAATCAAAACTCTACCGTACAGGTTCTACAATTCATGGAGGCATAACATGCACGCAGCCAATCCATGCCAAAGATTGCATCAAAATCCTAGTAAATCTGTTGAGGTGATTTTGTGAAGGAATGTGATAGGGAAATTTCTATATACCTATCGAGCTATAACTGAGTCACCAACTGGAGTAGATACTGAGAAGGGTTCTGATAGAATTTTGGGACTGACGCCGAAACTAATAGCAACATATGGCATCACGTAAGATAATGTAGCCCATAGATCTAACAATGCAAAAACATCAAGATGGAATAATCGTAACATACCAGTGATCACGTCTGGGGAAACCTTCTATTCTTGATGAGATGTGAGGGAATAAAACCTGTTCTAACACTGACCACCACCTACACTAGTGGATGCACCCTGCTAAACCGACGTACTGGTGGAGCTATTGAACTGGTGGCTGGATCTCGATCTCTACCATTACCATGTTTGGCTGCTGGACAATCTCTGAGCATATGACTGAGCTTCCCACACCCAAAACATGCACCTGTACTCGCTAAGCACTGGCCAGTATGCCTCCTACCACACTTGTCACAACCTGGAATCCTGGGCTCTACGGGCTTGCGCTCCTAACCTCTAGAACCTGATGCCCGTCCTCTCTAATCGCGCTTAGATATTGATGGCACATTTGCTGCTGACGATGCTGGGGATGATGATCTCTGGTAGAACTGTTGATGATGACCACAACTAGACTCTGCTAGGAGAACCTAAAACTGTCTGTCCTGGTTTTCTTGGCCTCTCTCTCCCTCTCCCTCATTTGCAACACCTCTACCTGTTCGCCATACGTGACTAATCGAGAGAAGTCAATGTCCTGATGAAGCATAGCGGTCCTGCAATCCTTGACTAAGTAGTCCACTACCCCATTCAAAAACCTGCTCACCGAGCCCTCTGATCGGCCACCATCTCCAGTGCATATTTGGACAAGCGGGTGAACTCTAGAGTATACTCTTGAATTATCATATTGTTCTGTCTCAAATTCACAAACTCTTCTGCCTTGATTTCCCTTATCTCTTAGGGAAAGAATCGGTCCAAGAACGCGGTGAGACACTCATCCCAACCAACGGGACCCTCTTCGACTCCTCGGCCATCCCTCCACTGCCTGAACCAAATATGAGCAAACCCTTTCAACTGATACGAGGCTAGTTCTGGACACTCCTCCCCCATCACCCCCATAATCTGGGTGATCTTATGAATCTCCTTGATGAATTCATGTGGGTCCTCGTCCACTCTCGACCAAAAAAACTCCTGGGGATTCATCCTGAGGAAGTCCCTGACTCTAACCGCTGTCGTGTTCCCATTATGGAGAACATGAGCTATCGCTTGCCGATTGACCTAAGAGATCAATGCCTGTGCCAACATCTAGATAGTTGTCCTAAACTCGGCATGGGCAACCTGCTCGGGCACCTAAGCCTCCGGGGCTGGTGGGGCTTGATGGTGCCCATCTCCGTTTCCATTCTCATGGCCATTCCTGTTCTGGTTCCTTCTTCCGTTAACTTGACATGGAGGCATGCTTCTGCAAATGCGTATAGCATGATTTAGAAGAATAGAGAAATACTTCATCGCACGACATAGATCATGAAAGAAGGAAAATTTCCTAAAATGTTTCGTAGCCTCTTCGTCATAAGAGTGGCGCACTTCACACCCATTAAAAAGACTCTACATAACACGGCTTTCAGACACCCTAGGACACACTGAACATTGGCTTTGACACCAAGTTTGTCATGACCCGAATATAGGCCTGGATTGAGACATGGAACCCGGAACCTAGAACCATAAAGGCTCCAAGTTGACCCATGGCATGAACATGATAACTAACTCAACATAATCAAGGTAGAAAGAAATGAATTTCGAAATAGTGAAAGTTTGAACATTAAAGCATCTGAACAACAGAATGTCAAATCACCAAATTTGAAGCTGAATACAACACAATGTCTGGAAAAGCCTCTAACATACTGAAGAGCTGATGGGACAACACCACAAATAGTTCGCTACAAGTCTGAAACTGAGAGATAATAATAACAATGCTAACTAAAGGTCCTCGAAGGATGAGGACTTACCAACTGGAGGACTAGACAAGCTCGAGAGACTAACTAGCGGCAGGACTGAACCTGAACGCCTGAGCATGTATCATGAAAAGATACAACATAAAGTATGTGGTCAGTACTTGAAATGTACCAAGTATGCAAGGCAAGTAAAATAGCTAAGTAAATATGATTGAAATCATGCATATCTTAAACTATTTCATCCTAAGATTCTGAGAGTAAGGCTTGCATGCTGATATCTTGAAAACATGATTAAACATAAGTTGAATTTCATAACTCAATCGAATGACCCAAAGCTAAAACTGATATTCATAAATAAAATTGATAAACTAAACAATGGGTCAAACCTATTGAAAATCGTATCCTAACTAATAAACAAGCATAACTAAAATCATGAGGAACAATGAGAGACTCGTCATGTAATCGACATAATCACGATAGAGCTTACGTGATCCCAACTATTACACTCAAGTGAGCAGAGCCATCCAAAGCCTCGCCAGGGCTAAGGGCGCTACCATGATATCAATATAAAGTTGAAGGGCCCTTGGGAGAGGGGAAACTCACAAGGGAGGTCCCAATTAATTTGAGTAACCTACATTGGCACATTGTTCTGAGGCTTGGGGTTTACCTGAACCCCTAGCTTACTCGGTGATAGACACTACTCCCAAAAGACATACATATGCTATCCATCATTTTTCAACAAGGCTAAAACATCGTCTTTTGATGAAGCTGATCAAGAAATAACATACATAGTCTGAAATATAAATATAAGGAGCCTTGGCTCAAAACATACCACAAGTTGAAAAGTGAGAGTCTAGGCTCCAAAACCATATGGTAAGCTAATATCATAAAATATATCTAATTCGTGAAACATACTTAGATCATGTGGGCTTTCCCAAACATAAACATACTTCAAATAGACATGATAGTCAAAATCATGAATACATGCATAAGTAAATCATAATCATACTTTCATACTAGACATCTCATCATGCTTGAAAACTTAGATCACAATCTCAACTTTTTACGAAACTTGCATAATTGGACATCATATTTTTAAAACTTTGAAAACATAATTTATAATTAAAATAATTATAAAAAATGCCCATGAATCTTAAAACATCATTAGAAACATGAAGAGAATTGACCCATGATTGAAACATAGAGAAGTTCGTAGGTTGGGTTAAAACCCCATGGAGCCACACACTTTGAATTCATGAGTTGAGAAGGGATTTGGGAATGAGAGTGAAGAGAAACTCCCATTTATAACCCTATATACATAGATAAATATGATTTTACACCCTTCCTTGAATGCCCAAGAGATTTGGGGAAGAACTAAGGGAATTTTCAAGCTTGATCTCCAATGGAACACTCTAATATTGCATGCATGGAATAGAATGGATTAGGATAGGTTAAGCACTCTTAAAACCCTCCTAATAGAGCTTAAAATGATGTAATTTAGGACATAGGAGCTTAGGAATTATGAAAATACCCTTCATAAAATGCAAGAACTTTGGACCCTTCCAGTCTTCACAAGTGACCTCACGACTCGTGAGGTACTGGAAGACTCGTAGAGTCCCATCCGTGAAGTTCACTACAAAAATCAAGTCTCCAACTCAGCCTCCTGATCACGACCAACTTCACGAATCGTGAGGTACTCCATGACTCGTGACTGCAACTCATGGTCACCCTCTAAGCATGACTTCCCACTAATCAACCTCCACTTCACAAGTCACTTCACGACTCGTAAAGACTATTCATGGGTCACTGGATGACTCTTCCTATGTCCTGTATTTTTCCTATTTTTTCTGCTTGAACCCTTGGGTCTGAACTTAGGAACTTTTGGGGTATTATAGTCCAGTGGCAACGGAAGGGTGCAACAACCCATTGTCACCAGTAATGATCCGTATTATATGTCCATTGGGAGGATTCTAGAAACCATTCATGATGTCAGTGGTGACAACAAGAGGACATGAAGAGTTGTTGTGACGAGTAACGACTCATCATGTTTAGTCTTCATTTGAAGTTCTAAGTATTGGGGAAAATTGGATGGCTGTGACAAGTGATACCACGAGTCCTGGTATAGAAGGACGACTCATGGTACGAGTCGTGGCATCTGGCAATGAGGTTTTTTCTGTGAAATCATTAAGAGTAATTTCATAAATTCTAAGCTCCAAAGTCCTAAACTATATCATTTTAAGCTTGAGAAAAGATTCTTTAAGGGTATTATTCACCCTAGATCATCCATTCCTCTCCTAATACCCTAATTAGAAGATCAAAGTCTCTCAAAACCACTCAAGAATTTCTAGGGTTCTTCCTCAAATTCTCCCTAAGTGCAATTGGAGTTTCAAGGCTAGCTATCGATTGTCAATTCCAAGTATGTGGGCTTATCAATGATGGGTTCTTTCCCCTTCACGCCCCTTCTTAAAGCAAATTTGTGATCACTATTTTTCAAGCCCTATTTTTGAAATTTTAGGGTTTATATAGGGTTATTAAATTTCTCTTTGATTCTTATTATACTCTGTAAGTTTATATCATTTAACTAACACGTATGAACATATATTGAGAGTTTTTTAGTACGACGCATGTAAAAAAATGCTCGAAGAGGTGAGCACACTAGTGCATCATTGAACGAGCAGGAGGTCAAAGCAAAGGAAAGGAGCAAGGAACGCCACATCACGCCTCTGCCTCGGTGCCTTGAGCTACATGTCACGCCCGACTCTTAGGACTATGGGCAGCGCGTTGTGCCTCCCCTACACCGCCTTCCTAGATATATGTTAAGTGTGAAATTTTTTCTCATTAAAAATATTTCCCAATTGAGAGCTCCAGTTAGGGCGATTTGCTCTCAAGGATTTCATCATATTTGAGTCGAATTACGATGATAAATCACCTCCAAATGTCAATTCTTTTCAGGTAATGATTCTAAGACCTACGAAGTGATGAGCCCGCAAGTGTACGGGTCGTACAAGTAATATAGTGGCTCTTTTTAAGAACCGGAATGTTGAACCCACAGGGACTGGACTACGGGGTAAA
>JACEIK010002340.1:151081-162632 GCA_018107945.1 Datura stramonium
AGGTTTCACCCCGTATTTCTATTCCTGTGGGTTCGACATTCCGGTTCTTAAAAAGAGCCACTGTATTACTTGTACGACCCGTACACTTGCGGGCTCATCATAATACCCTGAAAATGCCTAAGATTAGGCTCGAGACCAATATTTGAAGTTGGCTGAAAAACTAGGAAAAATATCACAAGACGAGCGACATAACGACTCATGGCATCAAACCATGGGTCGTTGTATGCATTCATGTTGAGGGGAAGTACTGGTGGCAATGGAGACAACGGATGATGTAATGACTCGTTGCTTGGAACAACGAGTCATTGTTAGCAGTCGTAGGAAAGGTTGGACCTTGGCAGTTGGGGAAATAATGGGTCATCCAATGACCTGTCATGAGTAATGACGATCCGTTGTCACCAGTCATTTTCCTAGGTGGTCAGATTTCCAGTTCATGTAACGGATCAATACCATGACTCGTTGGAAAAAACCACGAGTCTTGGTGAGGCTCGTAGTAAGGAAATCCAGGTTTATGAAGGGGGCTGACAAAGATCGACCTAACGACCCATCGTTTGAATCAATGACTCGTCCTGTCGATCCGTGGGAAGAATATGAATGTATGGCTTGAGACAGTGTATCCAATGACTGGATACCACGAGTCGTGATTCCATGCAACGACTCATGGGATCAGTCGTTGTTCTCCCAGGTCATTTTTTCAAGGAATATTCATTAAGGGTATTTTCTACCTTTCCATTCTCTAAGGCCCTAAACTACGTCATTTTATGTATTTTTTTTAGTATGTTAGGATAGGCTAAGTCCCCCTAACCTATTCATTCTCATGCATGCAAAATTAAGAGAAATCTAGAGAGATCAAGCATAGACTCAAGCTTTTCCCTATCAATTCTCCATTGGACATTCAAGAACTCTAGAATCTGATCTTACCCAGGTATGTAGGGTTATGAATGAGTGTTTCCGTTCACACCCATACCCATTCTCTGTTAACTTATGAAAATCTATCAAAAATCTCATGGGGTTTTGAATTCAATTTTTGTGAAAATCTAATGATTTGCTAATTAGCTTTTATGATTTATGAATTACATCATATTTTATGGATTTTGATCAGATTTTACAATTTATTTTATTTATAAAATTATTAATTTCGATACTCAATTAAGCCTAATAATGCATGATCTATGATGAATCGATTTATGATCTTCTGTTCAATTGTTTACGCTTACAAACCCATCATGATTTATGATTTGAAATATGGATTTATTCAAATACCCAACATGATTTGATGATTTAAAAGTTATATACATGATCTTCAAGTATGCATGGGCTTTATAATTAATGAACTATTGAAGATGAAAAGCATGTTTTCATGTTACCCATGTTTATAAGCATGTTTTCGAATGAATTGAGTATTGTAAAGCATGGTGAAGTATTTGGAAATGCCTACATGATGATGAATGATTACGATTTATGAAACAAATTTCATGATTTATCGATTTATGATGTTAGTCGACTAAAGGGCCTTTGATTCTTGGCTAATCATGTTTAAATGGGGATCAATGAATGATGAATGTTTATTTTTAGCCATGAATCTTCATGAATGATGTTATTGATTTACGTATGGGCCTATTATGCATGTTTTTGGGAGTCGTGTCTAGCACCGAGCAGCCCGGCGTTCAAAGGACTACGTTGGTGTCTCATAACCACGTGCCACCATGGGTTTATAATAGTACACTATAATGATAATGATCCCCTCTTTTTGTGATATCACATAATGCACGTCCCTCGCCTGGCAAGCCAGGGGCGACTCTGCTCACTTGAGTGAGATAGTTGGGGCATCATAAAAGGCTCAACCATGATAGTGTTGGTTATGATGAGTCCTCCCATTGTTCTGCATGTTTTATTCATTTTTATGTTATGATGTTTGCTCAAGTGACTATTTGATAAAGTTTCTCTTATGATTATGATAATGAATGGTTTATGAATGATTCGAAAACCTTGAGCCCTTGCGTTATATTATGATGTTTATGATATAAGCATAATGTCCCACTCTCTATGTTTTATGAGTTTTCATGTATTTTAAATGTCCATTTTACTTACCTTGCNCATTTTACTTACCTTGCATACTCGGTACATTCCACATACTGACTGCATACTTTCTATGTTGTATCATTTCATGATACAGGACCCGGCTCTCAAGATCACCCTCATCCATAGATCATCTCATAGTTGACTTTCAGCTTATTGGTGAGTCCTCATGTTCTGAGGGCCATTTGATGGACATTCATGTTATTTATGTTTCAGTACCTGGCCAGGTTAGTTGGGGGTGTTGTCGCATCAACCCATCATAAGTAGTAGAGATTTTCAGATAGTATATAGTACTCAACTCTCGTGTATGTCTAGTGACTCCCCATGTTTATGTTATGTTATGATATGTTTACATTTCCGCTATGTCTTACGTTCAGTTTTCCATTTACAAGAGAATGACGTTAGATGTATTCTTATGCCATAGGTCGACTTGGAGCCTCTCGGGGTTCTTTGTCCCGTGTTACGATTCGGGTCTACGTTCAGGTCATGACAAGGTACTAGTTGAGATCCTTGATTTCCAAGTTCATAAGTTGAGTAACAAGGAGGTAGCTTCAGCAAAGGTTTTATGGAGGAATCATCTTATTGATGGAATTACATAGGAACCTGAAGCAGATATGATGGCTAAATACCCGCATTTATTCCCTTCCTGTTCCGTTCCAGCTTGAGGTATCATTTTCTCCCTAATCCTCTATTCAGTTTCATGTCAAGTTCATGTCTCTAAGTTCCTTTCATGTATTAGCATATATGAACATTTCGTGAATTCAGTTCAGTCATGTATTTTAGTCTGAAGTTAGTCATTCCATTAGTTTTCAACTTTAATCATTCAGTTTTAGGATTGCAGTTATTTCCCTAGCCTTTCAGCATGCTTAATCTACATTCGAGGATGAATGTTCCCAAGGGGGAGATAATCTAACACCCTAGAAGTTTCTAAGAATAGATTTGATATTGGAGATATGATCAGCAAAAAAAGTTTTAAAAAATCTCAGAACAACTCATTGTACGAGTCATGGTGTGGACTAACGGGTCATGGGATTGAGTCATGGTAAGCTTTTGGTTGATAGGTCTTGAACCAATGAGTCAAGGTACAACCCATTGGTTTATTTGATGACTCATATTCATGAGCCATGGTCAGTATCTGTAGGGAAAGATCCTGGGACTGTGAGTCACAGTACGACTCCTAGGTCCCTGTAAGGGGCCATTGTCAGGAGTTGTTGTTTGAATTTTGTGTGCCTAGGCTGGGTAGTATGAGTCATGGTATGATCATTGAGGAAAATAACTAGTTGTGGTAAGTGGTCGTGGTGATAAGTAGTAAAATTGGGAAGCTTGGTCTAGTGGCAACGGAAGGGTGCAACGACCCATTGTCACCAGTAATGATTCATAGTATGTGTTCATTGGGAGGATTCCAGAAACCATGCATGATGTCAGTGGTGAAAATGAGAGGATATAACGATTCATTGTGACGAGTAATGACTCGTCTTGTCTAGTCATTGTTTGAAGGTATGAGAACTGGGGAAAATTGGATGGTTGTGACGAGTGATACCACGAGGCATGGTATAGAAAGAAGACCCGTGGTACGAGTCGTGGCATACGGTAGTGAAGTTTTTCTGTGAAATCATTAAGGGTATTTTCATAAATTCTAAGCTCCTAAATCCTAAATTACATCATTTTAAGCTTGGGAAAAGGTATTTTAAGGGTATTATTCACCCTAGATTATCTATTCCTCTCCTAACACCCCAATAGAAGATCAAAGTCTCTCAAAACCTCTCAAGAATTTCTAGGGTTCTTCCTCAAATTCTCCATAAGTGCAATGGGGTTTCAAGAATACTTGTTGATTGTCAATTTTAGGTATGTGGGCTTATCAATGATGGGTTCTTCACCCTCATGCCCCTTTTTCAAGCAAATTCATGATCACCCAATTCCCAATCCCTATTTTCGAAATTTTAGGATTTATATTGGGTTATGAAATTCCTCCATGATTCTCTTATGGGTATAGCTGAGTTAATATGAATATATGATTTCCATAATTGGGGTTTTATTATTCCTACAAGTTCTCATGAAATTATGGTCCCTTATGTTACAAGTAAAATTATGAACTCTTAGGGCTAAATTCCTTTTTGTGAGATTCTATGGTTCTCTTATGTTCTCAATTCTCTCAAGCCTAATTTATGTCTTATGATTCATGATGCATGATTTTATATAATCACTCTCATAAATTATGAATTTCAAGTATGAGGATTTTCTCAAGTATGTATGACTTTCATGATTATCAGGATTATGATTATGGCTGACTCATGGGTCCTTATTTCATGGCTAGTTTATGTATTACAAGCATGTTCATGAATATTATACTTTAAGCTAGCCCATGAACTTTATGTATGATTTCACTATATTCATTATGATCCGTGTGCATATTTTTAAGACTAGTGTCTGGTACCGAGTAGGTCTGGGGTTCAGAAAAACCTTGAGTCTCAGAACTACGTGCCAACGTAGGTTGATATTCGTGTTAACCCTACGGGGTCTCTTTAATGATCACACCATATTATCATTCTTTGCCTTGGAAAGGCTTAGGATGACTCTACCCACTTGAGCGAGATAGTTGGGGTCACGACCTGAGTTCACATCCTAGACGTGACATTGTACTTAGTGTCATAAGTGACCCCAAAAAACCTTGGTAGAGCATATTCTACTAGAAACTGATCTATTGAGAAAAATCACAAAAGAGCGAAATCTAACAACAAAAATAAACTGATACTGAATAATAAACAAACTTGAATAAAATCTGAAAATCACTAGCTGACACCACCATCACTGTCTGAAAGCCTTCTAAAAAAAACTGATGAGTTACTAGGAAAACCCCCTAGCTAACTTGAATGTCTGAAACACATACTAAAATGACTAGTACTTAAAATGAAGCCATGGTCCTCGAGAGAGGAGGACTCACCAAAGAGTACTGCGGTGCTGAATACGACGGAGCTCTAACCACGCTTCTGGGCTTGAGAACTTAAACCTATATCATAAAACAATATAGCATAAAATTATGCGTTTGTACTTTGAATGTACTTGTATACGAAAAGGAACTAAAATATACATATATACCGAGTAATGTAAGTTGTACTGAAAGACTGCAAAAATAAATCAAACTCTAAAGAAACTGAACTGAAAATCATAACTAAACTGGACTAAAATATGTTGTATTGTGGTGTGGGAGAGACTAAAAGCGACATGTAACCACGTGATCCAAACATAGAGTCTGATGTATGCCACCCATCGGACAAAGCACACTATACCTTGCCAGGGTATAGTAACTGAACTAGGTGATCACTGTCTGAAGCCTATTTGGACTAATATTCTACGGTGGAAATGTAGTTCTAAGAACCTGGGTGTGCTGAACCTCGGTCCACTCGGTGCTAAGTACTACTCCTACTGAAAGTCCTAACCGTGTCTAACTGTGCTAATAGCTCGAACTGATGTCCTAAGACATAGGTCATAACTTCTTATCTGGATGTGTTCTGAGAGTGTAAGGACCTTAAAGAAACTATGTTCTAAGACTTTTCATAGCTTATTTACCTCAAAGCATCGTAACGGTCTAAAGAACAACTAACAAACTAATCAACTTATCCTACTGAATTTTCTAAGTTTTTCAAAAACTGATAATAGTCATACTGATCAGTTGATATTTCTGGAGAATGCTAAGTATACTGAGTATTAAATTGAACTCTGGGACTGAATATACAAAAGATTAACTTATGTTCAAGTGTATGTACTAATTATTAAAGATTCGAGTAAAATTTACTACAAACAGATAAAATTTATGTCAGAGTCTAAATCATGCAAGTTTTTCTCGAATTTATGCTAAAGATTAAAACTAATAAAGCAAACTAAACAAATAAAATAGGGTATGAATTTCAACTAGGAATACTCATATAAGCTAAGGAAATTAACCAGATTAAGGAGTTCCTTTACAATTGAAAATCATAGCTTCAATATTCTACAGAGCTAGAATTTAGAAGGTTTTCTGAGACTAAATTGGGACACAAGGGGGAAAGGAAACCCTTGTTGAATTCCCACATACCGATAAAGGAATCCCCTGCTAAAGCTCTTGAAAAGCTGGAAGACAAATAAAACCCTAGTTCTTTCCCTGAGAAGCATGTATCAGCTTTCTTCGTACTATCTTTGAGAGGAAAGGTGAGAAATGAGGGAGAGATATAGACTAACCCTCTAAATCCCCTGAGTATTTACCCCAAAATGACATAATTTAGGCATTAAAATATCAAGAAGTTACAAATATGCCCCTGAATAACCATTTCAAAATCTACCCATCCAAGTCCAACAGGTCACACAACGAGTCATTTGTTGAGATTATGACTCGTTGGGACCAGTCGTTGGTCCTGGGTCTGGAAATTTCCCTTTTCTAGGTCCTCATGAAAGACATCACAATGACTCATTGGTTGGGACAACGGGCCATTGTTTTTGCTCTTCGCCACTGGAGGAAATTCTATATTTTTAGGTCTCAACTTGATACCTTCGCTTAATGAATCACCTAAGGAGTCGTTAGGTCACATGATGTTTCATTACTTAGACTTGTCGTCACTACTAGAAATTTTGACCAAATTTTAGGTCTTGACCAACGGACAGAGATAATGACTCGTTAGATGGAACAAAGAGTCATTGGTCCCATTCATCTTCATTGTAAAGGGTTTCTAATAATTTCTCGAATTTCCTCTAACGGTTCCCCATGATGAGTCGTTATACCAAACGACTCATCATCATCTTTCTCATTGTTTGGAAGGAGAATTTTTATCACCCTATAAACTTGGCAGAATGGGAAACACAATGACTCATTACTAGTAACAATGGATCATTATGCGACTCGTTAAATTTGAGGGGAAAACCTGCTAGACAACTAACGACCGACTTAATGTGTCATTCTGAGAAAAGTTTTCTGATTTCTTTCTTTGTTTTTCGTTCCATGTCTAGGTTTGGTCAAGGAAATTTTGGGGTATTACAATATCTCCCCCTTGGGATCAATAGTCCTCCAATGAAGGCTAAATAAGCTGAAAATTTGGGGAAAAAACTGCAATCCCAAATAGAAAGCTATAAACTGATTACTGAAGGAGTGACTAACTCTGAGCTGAGATAGACATAACAAATGAAATTATGTAACTAGGGTGCACATTTAAACAAGGATATGACTGATGAGTATGGAACTGAATAGAGTACCAATGAGGAATTTAGTATCTAATGTTGAAGCTAAATTGGAAGGGAAAAGGTGAGTGTATTTATCCTTCATATCTGCTTCTGCCTCCCATGTAGCTCCCTCAACTAGTTGTCTCCTCCATAAGACCTTTACTGAAGTGACCTCCTTGTTTCTCAACTTACGAACCTGACGGTCTAGGATCTAGACTGGAATTTCTTCATAAGAGAGACTATCCTTTACACCTACACTCTCCCTAGATACTACTGAGGTTGGGTTATTGATTTATTTCTTCAAAATAGACACATGAAAGACTAGGTGCATCGATGCTAACTTCGTAGGCAACTTCAACTTATAAGCCACATTGCCAATGCGTCTCAAGATTCTGTAAGGGCCAATATACGGGGGACTGAGCTCCCCTTTCTTTCCGAATCTTATCACACCTTTCATAGGTGAAACTTTTTGGTATACTAAATCATCCACCACAAAATCCATCTCCCTTCTTCTTATATCTACATAAGATTTCTGTTGGTTTTGAGTTGTTTTCAGCCGTTCCTGGATAAGTTGGACCTTCTACATGGCTTCATGTACTGAATCAGTCCTATCAAAGTAGCTTCACCAACCTCAAACCACTCTATAGGATATTTTCACCTCCTACCATATAACGCCTCCAATGGGGGCCATCTGAATGATGGAGTGGTATTTATTGTTGTATGCAAACTCGATGAGAGGTAGGTGATCATCCCAACATCCTTTGAAATTGATCATGCAAGCTCTCAACATATTCTCCACTGTATGAATAGTCCGCTCAGCCTGGCCATCTATTTGTGTGTGAAAAGCTATGTTGAGCTTAACCTGAGTACCAAGTCCCTTCTGAAATGACTTCCAGAAGTACTAGGTGAACTGAGTACCTCAAAGAAATAATGGACAAGGGAACTCATGTAGTATGAATAACTCCTGGATATACAGTTTAGAAAAATCCATTGCTGAGTCTGTGGTCTTAACTGGTAGGAAATATGCTAACTTAGTCATCCGGTCTACAACCACCCAAATTGAGTCATGCCGTCGACTAGTACGAGGTAAGCATGTGATAAAGTCCATATTCACTTATTCTCACTTCCAAGAAGGAATTTTAATGTCCTGAGTAACACCCCCAGGTCTCTGATGTTCAACCTTGACCTGCTGGCATTTTGGACACTTGGCTACTAATTCTGCAATGTCCTTCTTCATGCCATTCCACTAGTAGACTTTCCGTAGATCACGGTAAATATTGGTGGACCCTGGATGGATGGAGTTCTTAGTGCTATGAGCTTCCATTAGTATCTGTTTCCTCAAATTGTCTACATCTAGAACACACAACCTGCCCTAGTAATGAAGCAAACCATCCCCCGTTTTGGAGAATGCTTCCACCTCTTTCCTTTAACTTGAGCAAAATTGAGTCTTCATCCTGCTTTGACTTAACCTCTACCACCAGGGAGGATTCTGACCCACTCCGGACTACAACTCCACCTTGTACTTAGTCAACCAACTAGACCCTTAATCGAGCCAATCTGTGAACATCTCTAACCAACTCTTTTTTACTATCCTCAATATGAGCAACACTCCCCATAGACAATATTTGGAGGATGTCAGCAACTATGTTGGCCTTACCCAAGTGATACAACACACTCATTTCATAATCCTTCATAATTCTATCCATCTTCTCTTATGAAGATTCAAATCCTTCTAACTGAACACGTACTGGAGACTCTTGTGATCAATGAAAACATCCATGTGAACCCTATAGAGATAGTGTCTCCAAATCTTCAAAGCGAACACTACCGCTGCCAATTCAAGATCATGAGTCGGATAGTTCTTCTACTGAACTTTGAGCTATCTGGAAGCATAAGCTATGATTTTGCCATGCTGCATCAGAAAATAACCGAGGCCAACTCTAGAGGCATCATAATAGACCACAAACCCGTCTAAACCTTCTAGCAGAGTCAGGACTGGGTTGTACTGAATCGAGTCTTCAACTCCTAAAAACTCTTATCACACTCGTCAGACCACTGAAACTCCACCTTCTTCTGAGTTAGTTTGGTCAAAGGGGAGGCAATGGAGGAAAACCTTCAACTAACCATCTGTAATAATCGACTAAGCCCAAGAAACTTCTAATGTCTAATGGAGAAGTGGGTCTTCGTCAGTCCTTAACTGTCTCTATCTTTTGAGGATCCACTTGGATACCCTCTCTAGAGACCACATAGCTGAGGAAGGCAACTGATTTTAGCGAAAATTCACACTTGCTTAATTTGGCGAACAATTGGCAGTCCTTGAGAGTCTGCAAAACTATTCTCAGATGGTCTGCATGCTCCTCTTCTATTTTGGAGTAAACTAGAAATACAATAACGAACATATCCAGGTATGGCTTGAAAACCCTATTCATCAGATCCATAAAAGCTAAAGGATCATTAGTTAGTCCAAAAGACATAACTACGAATTCATAGTGACCATACTGAGTTCTAAAGGCTTTTCTCAGAATGTCACATTCCCTGATCCTGAGCTGGTGGTATCTTGACCGAAGAACTATCTTGGAGAAACAACTAGCTCTCTGAGGCTGATCGAATAAGTCATCAATCTTAGGTAGAGGATATTTGTTCTTGACTATTACTTTGTTCAGCTAATAGTAGTCGATGCACATTTTGAGTATACCATCTTTATTTCGCGCAATAGGACTAGGGCACCTCAATGAGAGATACTTGGTCTGATGAAGCCCTTATTTAGAAGGTCTTTCAGTTGTTCCTTCAACTCCTTAAAATCAGCTGGAGCCATTCCTTAAAGAGGAATAGAGATGGGTTAGATATCAGGAAGAAGGTCTATGCCGAAGTCTATTTCCCACTCGAAAAGGACTCCGGGAAGATCTTCGGGAAATATATTAGAAAACTCACATACAATTGGAACTGACTGAAGTGTCGGGGTCTTGGAACTAGAATGTTTGACCCTAACCAAGTTGTAGATGTACCCCTTAGAGATCATATTTCTAGCCTTAAGGTATGAAATGAAACGACCCTTGGCGTTGAAGTACTACCTTTCCACTCTAGGACTGGTTTGTTAGGAAACTGAAACCTGATGACCCTAGTTCTGCAATCAACTAAACCATAACAAGAATATAGCTAGTCCATGCCAAGGATGAGGTCAAAATTGACCATTTATAGCTCTACTAGATCAACTGAGGTGACATTATGCAATATAGTGACCGAACAATTTATGCACACCCGGCTAGCTCTAACTGACTCACTAACTGGAGTAGAAACTGAAAACGACTCTGAGAGAATTTTTGGACTACTATCGAATTGGATTGCAATGTAAGGAGTCACGAAGGAAAGTGTGGTTCCTAGATCTAGTAAAGAATATACATTAGTGTGGAAAAGGCATAACATATCAGTAACCACATCAGGTGAGTTCCCCCAATCCTGCCGAGAAGATAGAGTGTAGAAATGGTTCTGGCGCTAACCGCCACCTGTACCTGAGATGGTTCCCTGCTAGGCTGGACGTCCTGGTGGAGCTGCTGACGTGGTGGATTGGGCCTTTTCCCATCCTGTTGACGGGCAATTCCTCAATCTATAACCCAGCTGGCCACACCTAAAACAACCATCCCTACCCAGACGGCACTCCCCTAGATGATGCCACACATAGGACATGATGGAAAAGTGAAGCCATTGGAGACATGTCTCTAGGACTAGGAGCTTGAATATCTCACCCCTGTTATCTTTACCGGGGCCTGAAAGATGGAGCACTGGCTAAGGAGGATTTTGGAGACCTCTGTTGTTGCTGCTAGGAGTGATTACCACCGCCTAACCTCTGGTGGGAGTACTCAAACTGACCGGTTCTAGCCTGTTTACCCTCCTTCTCTATCTCCTTCAACTTTTCTGCCTCTATCCGTTGTGCATGAATGATGATACTGGAGAGGTCTATGTCCTTAATAAGCTTGGCGATCTTGCACTCCTGACCACTAGGTTTTAGACTTCGTTAACAAATTTGAGCATGCGAGCCCTAGGCTCAGTGTTGACACCCAATTTTGACCTCCCTAAACCCTATCCAAGCTGCGTACTAATATGTAATGTATTTTAAAATTACCTCTTCACATAATTGTTTAGTTCACATTCATAATATCTTAATGAGTAATTTTGCGTAATTGCTTCAAATTATAATTTTTAAAATATTCATTTACATTTAGTCTCATTTTATTGATTTCTTAATATTTTGTAAATTATGTGTATTACGTATTAATATGTATGGATA
>JACEIK010002341.1:0-14434 GCA_018107945.1 Datura stramonium
CTCCTCGCCGCCGACCACCACCTTCCTTTCGTGACCAGCCACTCCCCCAGACTCTGCGACTAGCCTCCCTCACGACCCGATGCCCAAAACCCCCCAAAACAAAAAAAAAAAAACCGTCGAACCCACCTCTCTCTTCTCTGTCAGACCCACTGCTTCCCAACCCGAAAAATCCGTTGATGACCTCGTCCTTCTCCTGCTGTTGGCATGGACCAGAGGAACAGGTATGTTCTCCCCATTTATTTTCAAATTCCTCATTATTTTTCATCATTTTCTCCTTTGCCTCACGCCTCTATCCCATCAATACTTGAGGATTCAAATCTGAATCCTCAAATTCTGGGAATTGATTTTTGAAATCCCTCATCTTCTCCTATAAAAGGAGAAGACAGTGAAGAAAGAAAGGGCATCGAACAAAAAAAACGAGCCGACTGATACATACAAACACATTGCTAATCTCTTTTGTTTTTTTTCCTCATTTTTATGTTCTATTTCTCTTCCACGAACTCGCTCGATTTACTGGCTGATTGTCGTTCGCATTCAAAGTCATAGAAATCATCCTGAGACTCGACGACCTCGGTCGCTGCCCAACGCAAGGTAAAATTCCATTCAATCTTAATCAATTCTTTTTAGGCTTTGTTGCATTTAGTTTTCCTATTTGTAATCGTCAGAATTGGATTGTTTGATTGTGGTAGTCAAGATAATTTTTTGCATCTGCCTAAATGAGGTTTTGCCATTTGGAATATATTCACGACTTGTGATTTAGTTCGGAACTAGCTATGGTAAGTTTAAATATCCAAATATTGGTCAATTATCCATTATAAGATTGTAGTAGTGTAATTTGAACGTTTGAGCACAATAATAGCAGCTTAATTATGTCTCTGGTTGATTATCCATTCACATGAGGTTCTTTTAGCTCCCAACTTAGCATGAAAAGAAAAAGAAGATATTTTTTTTAAACAAAAAAAAATATCTTCGAAACTTGATTGAGTATTTGTTGGTAGATTAGTGTGGCCGTAGTATTTTGAGCCCGGTTTAAACAAGCATGAAAGCTCTATTTGGTTTAAGTATTGTTCGTATAATGTCTAACTTAATTCACTTAACATGGGCAACTAGTCAAAGCACCTGTGTGAATCTGATTTTTCCTCTCCCTCTACTCGGTACGAGGGATTGTAATTATGTGTCTATATCTTCAAGTAACCAAGTATGTGCAACTTCATTCTATTTAATGAGATTGTTCAAGTAGCAGAATCCTCTTAAAGTAACCAAGTGATTTCGTGTGTTGTTCGCTTATTAAAAGTATGTTGTTTACGGTCATAGCGTTACTTGATTTGTTTTGCACGGATTCATATTCTTAAACGATAGCTATTAGTTAAAGTAAAACAAAAGGGAGGCTAATATTAGCATGATTTGTTTGGCTTACCATCTCTTGAAATTACCTCTATTCTTTTCTTTATTTACATATTTTTTTTATTATGCCTTTGAACGTTGATACTTTGGCTAAAATAATTAAAAAATATGGGTTAAGTTTTTCTTATTAGGATGTGCTTTCTATTTTAGTCCTTATTGAAGGCCTTGGGTTCCATAAGTATATCTTTAAGTCAATTTAGTTTTCTTTTAGTTACAGATCCCTCCCTCTCTTGGAAAACTTATGATTTATTTAAGACACTTAAAAAATTATTTTAGTTTGTTTGGGACTTGAGTTTTGAACTTATCTTATACCATGCCTGCTATCTTGATTTAATTATAATTGATTACAATGGACTTATACTTTTATTTATAATTTAATGATCTTGCTCTTTTCCTTATGTATTTTTGATTTATTAAATTAACTCTCTAATCCTTTACATTTTTCTTTTTCATGGCATCAACCGGAGTTGAGAGTTCTCATTCGAACTCAACCATGCCCAACATGTGCGGGTTCATCGCTAATAGGTAATAGGGTCCTTGCATCCCTCCAAATCAAACTTTAGGAATTGATTTCTTGAAAGAGCTCAACTCTTCCTACGCTTCTTCCATACAACCTTTTCTCTTATTTTATTATTGCTAATGTTGTTTGCTAATTTATGTGTTGGTGTGACTATGTACGAATTTATGGGGTTGTTTGTGAAGGACCCATCTACCTTCTCTTTAAAGTGATACATTTTTTAGGATCACCAATGGTTCCTGCTATCTAGGATGGTTTTATTTATTTATTTTTTTTTCTTTCAGAAAAAAAAAAAGAGAAAGGAAAGGCAAAACGAACAAGTGAAGAACTTAGATAAAATATAAAACTATTTTCACAACGTTTTAATCACAGCTCTATTATGGCAAATTGTTAGAAGAGGCAGAAAATAATCTTTTCTTATAAGGCCCAGGTGGATTTAGTTCAAACATGAGGCCCAACAATATTTTAAATCTGCTAATTTACATTTAAGGGGAGGCTGCTGGCCCAATCTTGTTTCAAGACCGGTCTTTTTACAGAATCAGCCCAACAGGTTCTGGCCCATTTCAGCATTTTCTTTTCTTCCAAAAGATTCATATATGAGGTATATCATCCTTTATATTTATTTATTTATAATAATATGTTATGCATGTAGGTTATTTTACAAATATACTTTGTGTATTATTACATTATAATTTCTTGAGATACCACCATTTACATATGCATGTTTATTTTTTACATACTATGTATTCCATCCATCCATATATGCATGCTTTAATTTATTTTATCATCTATTTATAAATACTCATATTTGCATATCATATTGCATATATATAATTACTTTATCATGGATCCATCTTCCTCGTATATAACTTATCTCTATATGTGTATATGCTACACATACTATTTTATGCATACACATATAAATACTCATTAGATACTTATAACTCGCATATAGTTATATATGAATATATATTTCATTAAACACTCTATGTATTCACGTACATTATTTTATAACTATTTAAACATACAAATCTTGCATATTATGATCCTACCATTTTTCATGTACATATGTATAATATTTACTTTCTACATACTTCATACATCCTTTAACTACAAGAATTAGTGTTAGATTATTTTGCGATATTTTCTCGATTATTTCAAGCAACTTAACAAAATATATACACCTTATATATTTCTACTGTATATCATATATATACCATTTGTATATTTTGTATACTTCATACATTTTTTGCAAAAAAAATTTTCAAGTCATTTTTTTAAACCTATATCTTAACCTCTTTTAACACCCTTTTAATAGGTATTAATAGAATATATTATCCCCTGCACATGTTAGACTAAATTTAAGGACTATCTTCGGATTGGCCCCGAGGGATGCTTAACACCTTCCCCTTGTAGTAAATAAAACCCTTGCCCAGATTTTCAACGATTTTCGCAGACTAAAACAGAGTTCATCATTTATTTATTTATTTTTCAAATGGTTTTCCTAATGTTTTTCCTATTAGGTGGCGACTCTGAACCCCTTTTAACCGGTAGAAGAGTCGGACGTTGCAAACTATTTTGACCAATTCAAAATAGGGCGCGACAAAAATCAGATCAAGAAAGTGGAGAAGAACAATAATCAGAAAGGGGAGGAACAAGAAAAAAGGAACAACATACAAGATCAGCAAGAATGCGGTGAAAAGAAGGAAATGGAAGCGAATAAAAAGGGATCTACCAGCCTAAGTTCCAACATAAAAAATTATAAAATCCTTCAACTACATGTGGAACTGAACTTTGAGGAAGACAACGGTGTCAATAAAATAGAAAGAGACACAGATGATGAAGTGGCAGACAGCTTGATTGAAGCCTTTGCACCAGAAAATAAACAGAAATTTGTGCAAGAAACACAAGAGGAGGAGCAGGAATCATATGTTGATACTCACATGAAGGAAGTGATGTATAAGGAGGGTCAACCACCTTTGAAAAGAGGAAGAAGTAGACACGGAAAGCATGGAAGAAGGATAAGATAAAAAAACAGCTCCAAATCATAAGGGAGGAAGTACAAACGGGGAAGTTAGCTTAAACTCTCCATGATCAGTGCTATTTTTGGAATATTAAAGGTGTTAGATCCAAAAGAGCTATTCATAGATTGAAAAATCTTGTCAACATTAACAAAACTAACTTTGTTGCTATTATGGAACAAAAAGTCAACAAAAACAAAATAGATGGTTACAACAGAATTTAAACTGTCCAACAGAAGAAGGGGGAGTAGGAGCTAAAAAAAATGAAGGAAGTGTGTGATTCTTTGGCTATCAAAATATGGTGAAAGTTTAGGACACACTTTGGTCCAAGTTCCTGAAGGATAAATATTGCAGCAGAGGACATATAGTCTCTAAAAGATGGAGAGCTGGTCAATCTCAAGGATGGAGAACTCTTATGAATGAATATCAAAGAGAGAACAGAAAAGAACATCCACTAAGAAATTCATAAAGGGAATTTAAGTTTGTAGTGGGATAATTGGACAGGACTTAGTCCTCTGTCCAACTATTATGATAATGATACTAAGTTTGGGAGGTTAAAAGTGAATGTCTTCATCAGCAATGACAAATGGAATATTGATAAAATTAATAACATATTGCCAGCTGAAATGGTGCATCATATAGAATCTCTTAAGATTGGTAATAATAACAAAAATGATATCCCTATATGAAATATTACTAATACTGGCTTATTCTCCAACATATCAGCATGGGAAACATACATAACAAGAAGAGAAAAGGAAAGACTTACAAAGTTGTGCTGGAACAAGAATGTCTCTTCAAAATGTCTTTTCTGGCATGGAGAGTCATAAAAGGTAAATACCAATGGAAGACAATTTGAGAAAGTACAATAGACAAAGAGGAGATGGAGATGACAGCAAATGCCACTGTTGCGGTAATGCCACAACTAAAACTACCTAACATCTGTTTTTGGATAGTGATGTTGCTACTTATATGTAGAAACTTTTTTGCAACCCCATGGGTTTTAAACATCACAATAAAAATGTTAGGGCATAGCCAAATGACTGGTGGAGCCACAGAGCCAAAAATCAAGTCCACAAGATATTGATTCAGATCGCTCCTATCATGATTTTTTAAAAATATATGGATAAACAGGTGTGCTTGTAAATATGGAGATCAGAAAAAGTTTTTGTATAGCAGCATTATTTATCATATCATTTGGAATATCAAGACTAGTGTGGGATTAGCTTATCCTAATGGTAACTTGCTAATATCTTGGTCTAGATTTTGTGAGATGACCGGGAGGTTGAAGCCTATGGTGATCTAGAGAAAAGTATAATGGAAAAGACTTCAACAACGGATGATTAAAATAAATACTGATGGAAGTTACATCAAGGAAACTGGAGAAGCAGGAATTGGGGAGATAGCCAGAGATGATCAAAGAAACCTCATCATGGCATTCTCCTTACAAATCAATTGTAAGAGTAGTAATGAGGCAGAGGCGCAAGAAGCAAGGCAAGGGGTAAGTTGGTATGTTCAAAATGGTTGCACTGGTTTTACCTTAAGATGGACTCTGCCATTATCAAAGACATGATCAGTCGAAGTCAGAATATCAATCAGAAACTGTACACCATCATAGAAGATATCAAGCAAATTCTTACCCAAGCAAATGCGACAACTTCAAACTGCTATAGGGAAGCTAATCTTGTTGGTGATGCTTTAGCCAAGAATACTTCAAAGAAGGGTAAATTATTTTATTTTATAACTATAGAAATCTGTCTAGTGAGGCTAAGGGCCCTTATATCTTGATAAGTACCAAATACTTAGCATTAAGATAAGATATGACAAAGCAAATTTCTTTGTTGGTTAAGTTTTTTCCTCAGGATATTTGGCTTCAGTAGGGCAGTTATCTACCTCATGATGGATGATTTTTCATCCTGATTTTGTATGAGAGTTGGCTATGGCCTCTCCCTTTCTTTTTGACTGGTTGAAATAAAGGCTAACCCAAGCTTTATTGGGTGATTATATAAAAGAAATTTACAAACTGAAAAATCGAATCATATCGATAAGAACCAAATCGATGACTTTTATTCTTTATGATTTGATTTGGCTTTAGAAATTTAAAAACTGACTAAATTGGTTTAGTCTGATTTTGATCAAAAACTGATTCAAACCGAACCATGAACACCCCTACTCCTCAAGTTGGAGCACGAGGTCTCAAATGCCCAACTTGCAAAGTAGATGGTCATACTATGATTTACCCAATGTCTTCATAAAAATATCGAGTACCTGCTCATGCATTGAAACATAGCTCGAAAATGTACTTTCAAATTGCAATTAATCCCAAACATAATGATAATTTCCTTCAATATATTTGGTTCGTTTATGATAAATCGAATTTTTCACAAGATACAATGTCACTTGACTATCACAATATACATTAACTAGATACTTATTTGTCCAGTCCCAAACTATTAAAGATTCTTTTAGTTATTTCAATCTACAGATGATCATTGCCTTTGACCAGTATTCTATCTCTTCTGAAGAGCGAAGCGTAACGAGTAATTTTTTTGATTTTTCAATATATGGGTGAATTTTTTAGTTAAACAACTACTCGGTAAGAGAATGACGAGTCAATGGGTATCTAACCGAGTCCGCATCACAATACATATAACTGGAGGTCACAAACTTTATGCATTATTAGTCCTTGTTTAGAATTTTTCTTTAAATATTGCATCACTCATAGAGTTTCTTTCCAATGCATGTCTTTTGGTTGTTGCATAGATTGAGACAACACATGTATGCATTACGAAAAATCTGAATGGGTGAAATAGAAATTATATAAGTCGATCGACCAGTTGACGATATCACTTCGAGTCTTTAATGTCTGATCCACCAACCAGTGTCAAACGATGATTTTGCTCCTAGGGAGTGTTAATTGGTTTTACTCCCAATAGTTTAGCCTTGGTAATAATATCCAACAAATATTTTGGTTGACATAGAAATATCCACATTGTAGCTTCAATTTCCAAAAAATACTTCAAGATGCGCAAGACCTTCATGTGGAAACACTGGTTCAAGTATTCTTTAAGTTGTTCAATAGTGTNTATTCTTTAAGTTGTTCAATAGTGTTATGCTTGTTCCTGAAAATAATCAAATCGTCCACATAAATCAGAATATTTATCTGCACCTTATCCCGGTTCAAGGTAAAAAGAGAGTAATTTGAGTACGATTGTTTGAAGTCATACCTCATCAAAGTAGTTGACAATTTCACAAACCAACACTATGGTGTTTATCTAAATTTGTACAAAGATTTTCGAAGCTAATACACCTTTCCTAGAGTAGAAATCTGCAACCATATCAACAATTTCATATATACTTTCTCCTCGAGATCTCCATGTAATAAGGCATTATGCATATACATCTAATGTAATTTCCAGTTTTATGTTGTAGCAAAAATCAAAAGTGTCCAAATAGCTAGTCACCATCTTAGCGACCGAAGCAAAAGTCTCATTGTAATCAACTCCCTCAGTCTGATGGTTTTCAAAGATAATCAACCTTGCTTTATATCGTTCACGATAGCATTTGAATAGTATTTTCTATTGTAAATCCATCTGCAATCAAGTGTTTGTTTATCCGGAGGCAATGTCTATATTACCCATATTTTATTATTTTTCAACACTTGAATCTTTTGTTACATAACTTTCCTCCACTTTTCGTCATTCATGGCATCTGAGAAACTCCTTGTCTCATTTCCAATGATAACAAGTGCAAGAAAATTTTTGCGTTGTAAAGGAAAGTTATTTCACAAGTCACATAGTGAGATAAAGTATAAGGTGCATCTAAGGGATGTCGTGGAGCAGGTATATGATCATATGGACTTTGCTTTCGAACTATTTCAGTGACATAGTCTCACAACCTAACCAATTTGTTCTACTGACAATTTTCACGACCCATAAAATCCTTTGTCTGGATTTCAGTCCCCATTTTCTTTATTTGAACTTCTTTAGTACGATCTTCTTTTGTTTGGGAATCTCTTCGAACTTCCTCTTTCTGAATTTCTTCCACGTGTTCCTTCTCAAGACATGACTCTATCTGGACTTTATCTATTTGGGCTTCTAATCTGGCTACAAACCCGGATATATATGTCTTACCCCCCCTAAATTCTCCACATTCGATACTAGAAGCCCCTTACCATGAAATCTATATCTTCTAGATACACCCTACTTTTAATCAGTCTGATCAATCTTGAGGCAAAAGAAAACTTAATCTCATGGAAGTTTACATCTCCCGAGATAAAATATTTGTTATTCTTAAATTCAAATAACTTCCACCCTTCTTCCTATAAGGATATTATACAAATACATAGCAAGGTGATTGAGCCATTTGCATTGATTCATTTTGATGTGTGGGATCCTTCTCTAATTCTAACTTCATCTGGACATCATTGATTTGTAATTTTTCTTGATGATTTTAATCGTATGAATGAATTTATCTAGTAATGTTTCAGAATACTTTCACTCATTTCATAAGATGATACAAACTCAATTTTCGGCCAAAATAAAAGTTCTTAGGTTAGATAATGGTGGGAAATTTGTTAACCAAGTTATATATTCTTATCTCCAAAATTATGTCATCATTCATTAAACACATATGTTCTTTTACACCTCAGCAAAATGGGCCGCGGAGAGAGAAAATCGTCATATATTGAAAGTCACGCGTGCATGTTTGATTGTTTCTCATATGCAACTTGCATCTCGGGAGGATGTTATTTTATATGTTTTTTATTTAAAAATTTTTGTACCTAGTATTCTTCTCTATTTTAAGACTCTCTTATATAACTTCTCCAGTTCTGTTTTTTTTTTCAAACCACCAAAAGGTGAAGGTTAGACAGTGCCTAATCTATGTATTGATTGTAATGTAAATACATAGTTGGTGGATTAAATATTTGTCTAATCCATCTTGAGTTACATGAAGGATAAAAATTTCATCCTTGTACACAAAGTTACCACAACTACTGAACTCATGGTTAGAACTAGAATTCGTGAATCCTAAAGAATTCAAAACATTGTGAACAATAAGAAAATATCTAACAAAGCAGCTCCAAAATTTAGTCATTATCAAAAAGCTTTTTATAGGCTCTTATTCTGAAATTGAGAGTTCCATCTTTGTCATTCTTCAATCAGTTTTTAACTTCATTAGATAGAAAAATTTGGGTTAAGAAAAGATTTTTCTTTTTGCTCTCTCCCAAGTTGGCCAGGTAGTCTGCCAGGTTGTTGATTTCTTGATAACAATGATGAAATATGAAGTTGCCTTGGATTGTTAATTTAGTTTATAATGTGCATGGTTTTCCAGCTCCCTTTCTCATTATCATTGATCATATTAATGATAAGAAGAGAATCAGATTCAACATCAACATTGAAGTAGCCATTGGTGATGCACCATTGAACTCCTTTAAGGATGGCTTTGGATTTCGCTAAGTTGTTTGAGAGATCCCCCAAGTATTCTCCAGTTCCGTTAACCTCTCATCTACCTTAATTTTTGAACCTCGAGTTTTTGGTTGTATTGTTTTTGTTCATCTCCCTAAATACAAACGTACCAAGCTTGATTCATGGGCATTACAGTGTAACTTTTTTTTTGATTATTTGCCTCTTAAAAAAGTCTATAAATATTATCAACCCCTATCAAAAGATTGTACGTGAATATGGATGTTACTTTTTCTGAGACAGAGACGTATTTCTCTCTGGAGATATTCAATTCTTCTCTTCAGGGGGAGAATAAGATTGAAGAGAAGAATTGGATAGTGTTACTACCTGTCAATAGTGGTATAAATTCAGATAATGCATGGCTTAACTCAACGACTATGAAACATGGACATTCTCGCTCAAGCAGTACAACAAGAAAGTGAAGGATGCCCCTCTATAGTACCTATAGTACCCACCAATAATGCTCCTTCAATCCCAGTTCAAATAGGAACAGAAGTTGCAACGTCCAATTTTAGAACAAGTAGAAATAGATGCAGATTATCCCAGTTCAAATAAGAACAAAAGCTGCAAAGTCCAATTTTAGAACAAGTAGGAATAGATGAAGATTCATTCTACCACTATAAATACCCCTTCTTAAGAAAATTTCGCACGTCCAGACTTCTAGAGTCACAAAATATTTACGCATCGAATTGTTGTAAGTGTGAAAAACATTATTCCATACTAGTATTGGAGGAAAATATCAAGTTCTTGTAATTCTAATTATCTTTGATATTTTTCAAACAATTTCATATTATTATAAGTATTTTATTATGACTTCTTATAAATCTTATGTTATTGTTTTTTCAAACATGAGCGGCTAAATCTCTTGAGTTAGAGTTTTGGGAACCATGATACATTAATGGAAGTAGGCTAAATAAAATAGTAATTCTTGAATAGTGAATTGAGTGGATTGTTTTTCTCTTTATTTTTAGTGAGTTTTAGTGATTGCAAATGTTGAAACGTGCTTGTATCATCAACTTGCTCGACCAAAAAAGTTGAAGTTAGGAAAAGAGAATAACAATGGAAATTTGAGGCTATCAACCCTCATCTAATTAACTTGAGCTCTAACCGAGGATAGTTAATCCAAGATATATGGCGAGGAAAAAATATACATAGCTAAAGTCCGAGAGGATTTAGGTGAAATTTATCTATGTAGGTCGAGAGACATTAGATGAACTTAATCTTGAGTCTTACACAACATTCACCAGGATAGATCACTAATAAAATAAGCCTACTATATTATGAAATCATGAAAAACGCAATTCTAGTTTTGTCTCATTAATTTGATAACAACTTAATCACTGTTTAGAATTACTTTTTCTTTTATTCACAATCCCCCTTCCGAAATATTGACTACCGGTTGATTTACTCATCATTAACATATTATTTCTTCCATATCTAGTTGGATTACTATATTTGAAAGCAATCATATTATACTTCATTGTGAGGTATGATTTAGGCGTGATCACCTCTCGGAAAATTCAAGGAAAAGCATCAGTGAGATACTCCTCTGATAATCCAAAGTCAAATATCCTATTGCTCATATATATATATCCAGTGGACACTTATCAAGCTCTATCTAAATTTTTGTGAATCAGATATCATCGGTTAAAATTCCTATGGGATTTGAGGAAGCATTGAATGATCTTGTATGGGCAAAGCACTAGAGAAAAATCAAACAACAGATATTGTGACGTTACCAGAAGGAAAGAAACTTGTTGGATGCAAATGGATTTTCTCGATGAAACACAAGTCAGATGGTTCAATTAATCAGTTTAAAGCAAGACTAGTTGCTCATAGCTTTACCCAAGCTTATGATGTTGATTATCATGAGACTTTTGTAAAGGAATTTAGTAAGCTAAGCATACCTCCTAGTTACAACACTTCTAGAAATACAAATTTGGTGTACAAGCTAAAAAAGACATGTATGGTTTGAAGCAATTGGCCAAAGCATAGTTTGGAAGGTTCCAATTAATAATGAAGAAGTATGGCTATACTCAAAGAAACGTGGGTTATTCCTTATTTTCGAAGAGACAAAATGGTAAGATGACTATTCTTATCATCTATAGTATGACATGATTGTTAGCGATGATGATGTTGATGAGATGATTGAATTGAAGACTTACTTGTCCTCTGAGTTTGATATGAAAGATTTAGGCGAATTAGAGTATTTCTTAGATTTTGAAGTTGTTAGGCCAAACAAGGAATATTTTTATCTCAGCATAAATATGTTCTTGATATATTAAAGGATACATGTATGTTAGATTATCAACCTATTGATAAACCGATTGAACAAAATCATAGCTTAGAGAGACTTCCTGATCAAATTCCTACTAACAAAATGAGATAACAAAGACTAATGGAATGCTTGATATACTTATCACATATACGACCATATATTGTTTATGCGATTGTGTTGTAAGTCGCTTTATGCATAATTCAAGCGAAGTTCATATGTTTTCAGTTATTTGAATCTTGTGATACCTGAAGTTAGTATCAGGAAGAGGCCTCATGTTCTGTAGGAATCACTTGATAAGAATTATGAGTTATTGTGATTCGAATTGGGGTGCAAAAGAAGAAAGATGACGCTTAGTAACCGGGTGTTTCACTTTCTTTGGAGGTCACCTAGTTACTTGGAACAATAAAAAATAGAAGTTTGTCTCATTGTCTAGCGAAGAAGCTTGAATACAAAGCAATGGTTAAAGATATCCAAGAATGGTGGAAACAACTTATGTGGGAGTTTCGTTTTTCGCTAGATGAACCTATGAAGTTATTTTGCAACAATCATTGAGCTAGTGAGCTATTAAAATTGCAGAAAAACAATTTAACATGATCTTACTAAACATGTAGAGATCGATCATAATATCATATTTGAAAAGTTTAACTAGGATGAAACAGTTGAAGTTCCATATGTGAAAATCTTAGAGCAGTTGGCTGATGTTCTAACTAAAGTTGTATGTAAGTGTTTGATAACTTTATATATATATATAATTATGGGTGTAGATGACCCTATCATNTGATAACTTTATATATATATATAATTATGGGTGTAGATGACCCTATCATTGTTCATTTATCTAATTCTAATTGCAAAAAAGAGGGGGACATTGAACAAACCACCAACCGAGCAAAGAAGGTTATATATATACAGCCTGTCAAAAAAGCTATGAGAATATACAATCAGCAAGAGTCCTCCATAACAATTAAAAACTTAGGAAATTAGCTAAAGAAGAAGTTGGATTTGTCATATCTTCTCATTAGGCTAAGGAGTTGTATTTTGTCATGTCAAGTGTTTGATAACTCACTTGTCAAGATGGACATACATGTTATTTATGCTCCATCTTAAGGGGGAGTGTTAGCATAATTAAGGAAAATTAATTAATTTTTTTATAGGTAGATCTGTTTTTTAATTGTAAATCAATTAAAATATTTTATGGGATTATAGTAGCATACGTTTTGAGATTGTAAATATCTTCTCATATCTCTATAATCCTATATATTGTATAGCTGATTCATAATNTGGCTGACAAGGCCTCCAACTAACAGCTAAACACGGCCCCATCTCTATAATCCTATATATTGTATAGCTGATTCATAATGAAGGTATTCTTTTCCCCGATTTTGAATATTATTTCTAGATGTCACTATTGCTATTATCAAAATGTGAAACCATCCGGCATGTATTTGTGGAGAGTGAGGTTGTAAAACACATTTGGAATCACCTTGGGGCATGCATATATGGGAATCACACCCCAGTTTGACCAAACTAGCTAATAAGATTCATCTAGGAGCTGTGAAAAGACACAAGTTACAAGTTAAATGGACCAGAAGAAGATAACTAGAACATGTGACAATTTAATTATTCATTAATTCAATTTACATCATCATAGCCATTGCCTAGCTGTTTTGGGTTTGACTTGACCCCTTATGTTCATTTCATAAAAGTTGAGTACAATTGAAGGAAATGAAGGTGACCAACTTCAGACTCAACAGAATCATTGAAGTAATAATAGAGTTGTTCAACAATGCTAATGTCGAGCTCGATCACTATTATAGAGAAGCGAATCAACTCGCTGATTGGCTGGCCAAAGAGGCCATGATCACCCAGGAGGAAAAAATATTTTTGCAGAACATGAGCTGCCATGTGGCGCTAAACGTCCTCTGCTAATGGACAAAAGAAATGTTCCATATGTCAGAACAAAAGTAGATAAGGAAATTTTTTTTGTTAGTTAGGCTCCTATGTTTAGGAGATCAATAAGCAATTAGTACTGCTTACGAAATGCCCATGTTTTTTGGTGGATAGTCTCTGTCCCAGTGTTGTAACTCAAACCTTGATATGATATATAACACCTCCAGTTAAGCTGGAAATTTAAAATTAAAAAAAAAAATCACGTGAATTGTAACTCACAATCCTCTAAATATAAGATGGAAGATAAAACTTCTTTCGTGGACTATTCAACTAACTAACAAAGAAGTTGGACTCAGCCTTCTTCTTATACCTGAAAGTTGGCTCTTGTCTAACTAAAAAAAATTCTTTCACCTTTCCCTGTATTTGTTGAAATGGCAAAAAAGATCAGCTACGGATTAGTTAGCTTCACGAAAACAATGTGACAGAGTAATTGTTGGCAGATTTGTAATATTTCTAAAGTTTTTAAAAATGAAAATGGCCTACATAGAGCAAAAAGTGGTAAATGCAAAATTTGTTGGCAACTTTGCATGTTTTCTTTGAGCCCTACATCCAACAGCAAAAGTGTGAACAAGTGAAAAGTTTTTTTGATTTACTTTTCATTCTCACGTTTTCTATCCTCTATTTTGCCATCATCTATTTTATTTTATTATCTTTTGTGGTCTTTTATTTTTCTTTTTAAACTTACTTTATATTAATTTATTTTGCTGATTTTTATATCCTCTAATTAATTAGAGAAGGCTTGTTTAATCTTGGGGAAACATTTCACACTATTGAAATAATTTCTTAGAACAGTACCTAG
>JACEIK010002341.1:102008-185946 GCA_018107945.1 Datura stramonium
ATATTGAATGACAGATGAAGAATTAAAAAAGAGTTAAATATTATTTTTTTGGTTTTGATTTATTTGGCTTTTATATTAAAAAGTAGATTTTTTTTATTTATTTATTTTAATAAATTAAGATAAATTCATTATTTTTGAGATCGGTGGTGGGATGGAGAAGTCCAAGGAAATATGGAGGCAAAGAATGAAAGAGGAGAAAATATGAAGAATAGGGAAAAGTATAAGATGACGAAGAAGGAGGTAAAGTTAACAGTTACGCGATAAAAATGGCAGTTTTTGAACACATGCATGTAGAACTAGAGGATAAAGGTGGAGATAAGAAGATGTACAAGCTAGAAAAGGCGAGAGAGAGAGAGAAAGTTCCGCGACTTGAATCAAGTAAAATGCATTAAGGGCAAGGCGGCAAAGTATTAATTAGTGGAAGAGACACTCATTAGACGACGGAGGTGGCAGTCATACTTTCATAAACTCTTGAACAAATAGCGGCACATAGATATTTTGCTTGGCAATTTGGAGCACTTAGGAAGCCGTCATGATTTTGGATATTGTATGAGTACTAGGGTAAGGAGGTTATAGGGGTACTAATTGTAGGATGCGCATTGGAAGAGTGACCATATCAGACGAAATTCTAATAAAATTTTGAATGATTTATTATCCTAACACTTATAAACACTTGAGATATAAGTGTATAATAATAATATAATAGTAATATGTAAAAGTTCTATGCTTGAAAATAAGATCGATGATAGAGTAGAACTACACTATTCTACTTGATCAGAAATAAATATTTATCATATATATAAAAGATTATATGGGGTTTTTTTCATTTTACCTTTTTTTTGAATATAAGTTTATTATATTCTGTTTTGTGCTAGTATTTTTTCAAATAAAATAATCGAATTGATTGCATTGTCTTATATGTATGAGATATAGAAAAAGAGGGGGGATCAGAGTCATACCTTCTTTACAACACAAGGTGAGCTAGTCACCTCAAAAACCAGAATATAATTTCACATAAGAGGATATAGCTAGGCTCTTCTGGTAAATTCATATACAAGAGCATCAACTAAAAATAAATAAAAATTGCCTTATCGAATTTATTCTCATACAAGGCATTTGACACTTATCCAAAAAGTGTGCACTTTTAGCAATGTTGAAAAGTTGCCTAAAAGATGTTATGGTCACTGCTTGGTTCTGCCTAGTAGCCGCAACTTGATTGCTTTTTTTGACAAAAAAATAGTGAGTCACTTGGGATTTGATTGATCCACTATCCTAATAATATATTGTTGATAATTAATTTATTTGAGTTTGAAGTTGTTGCATGCTGCTCTTGTTGTTCACCATATTTACAATGGTCATGGAGTCTAGCTCAAAAGTGAAATTAGTTAAGTCTTATTGGCTCCACCATTTCCCACCAAAGTCAGCTGACAATGCCTCTTCCATGTTGTTGTTGGTACACGCTATAGGAATTAAGAAGGTCATCGCCACCTCCAATTCCAGCTCTTCCTATTTTCAAAAGAAAACTTCCATCAGCTCGTCAATTTGAGGTGTGCGCTATTTGACTTGAGTCCATTTTTTGTATTAGTTTGACCCTTTTCCCCAATACTGTACTGTATCTGGGATATTATCTGTCTGTCTGATTTACTTTACTAGCCCTTTTCCCCAATGTCACACTATCACATTATTAAAAGGGGTTGGGGGTGGGAGTGGGGAGTATAGAGGTTGATGGGAAACAATTGTAGCATTCTGGAATTTTCTTTATGCCACATATCGACTTTGCTTTCATAATTCATAGCATATGAAGATGGGTGTGACGTGCAAGATCCGTTAATGGACCTTGTTCTTGGGTTTAAAAATCATTCTCAATGGTGTCCCACATTGGGTAATCATATATTACCATTCTTTTCTATATGGATCTCCGTTATGTGGTTTATAACATGTTGTATTTGGTTTGAGTAAGGACAGCTCTGCTGGGCCAGATGGTTATAATGGTAATTTCCTTCAATCTTGCTGGCATATTATCAAAAAGAATGTAATTGCTTATGTTCATGACTTTTTTAAAGGAAAAAAATTAGCCAAATTCTATACTCACACCAGTCTTGTATTGATTCCTAAAGTAGAATCTCCATCTACCTTTACTGATCTCAGACCCAGTAGCCTCAGTAATTTCACTAATAAAATCATTTCCAAGATTTTGGCTAATAGACTTAACCCTCTGCTGCCTTCCATTATTTCAGAAAATCAAAGTGGTTTTGTCTCTGGTAGAATCATCACAAATCATTCATGATATTTCAAAAGACAATTCTGGTGGCAATGTTGTTTTAAAACTTGATATGGCCAATGCCTATGATAGGCTCACTTGGCCCTTTCTTTGCAAAGTCCTTAAAAAATTTAGTTTCAATGATATTTGGATAGATCTCATTTGGAGAACCATCTCCAATGTGTGGATCCATCATCATAAATGGGACAAGACATGGTTTTTTTACTTCTAGCCAAGGTTTAAAGCAAGGTGATTCCATGTCCCTCTCCCTATTTATTATTGCTGCGGAGATGCTCTCTAGATCTCTCAACAATCTGCTTGTTAACCCTGATTTTATCCCTTTTTCTATGCATGTTAATGGTCCTCAAATCACTCACCTTGCTGATGACATTGTCATCTTTAGCAGTGGTAATTCTAAATCCATTAAGCTCATCATGAAGTGCATTAAGAAGTATGAGATATTTTCTGGCCAGAAGGTTAATAAAGACAAAAGCTTTTTTCTTACTGGCCCTAAAACTTGTGCTTATAGAATTAATAGAATTAGAGGCTGCACTGGAATTATGAACAAATCTTTCCCCTTCACTTATTTGGGTTGTCCTATTTACACTGGTAAGAAAAGGCTTTACTACTTTGATGGAATGGTATCCAAAATTATCAAAAGACTCAATGCCTGGCAAGGAAACATGTTATCTTGTGGTGGAAGACAGGTCCTTATAAAAAGTGTTATTCAATCCCTTCCCATATACATCCTCAATGCTATTAATCCCCCCAAAGGTACGCTGGAGATGATTGAGAAACACATTGTCAACTTCTTTTGGGAGCTGCTAATGGGAAAAATAAATACCACTGGAGTAGCTTGGACAATATGTGTTATCCAAAGAATGAGGCAGGGATAGGTATAAGGGGAATGGAAGACATTGCTAACACCCTAGCTGTTAAAAGATGGTGGCATCTTAGGGCCAACAATTCAATATGGGCAGATTTTTTGAAAGCTAAATATTGCCCTATAATGCATGCAGTAGGGAAGAAATGGGTGGCTGGAAAATCTTAGGCCTGGAAACATCTTCTTCTAGCCAGGGATAAATGCGAGAAGCATATCACATGGAAAATAAATGCAGGCTACTCCTGTTATGGTTTGTTGGGAAATATGGAAGGCCTGGGCAGCTTGTAAATATGGAGACAACAATAACTTCTTTTTGTACAAAATGGTCACTAATTGCATATGGAACATGAAGGCTGTGATAGAGGATGTCTATCCTTCAATAGGCAGTGAGGGCAGTTGGAGCAATATTTGTGACAAAGTAGAGAGACTCAGACCTGTCATCAAATACTCGATCACATGTTGGAACAACCCTCGGTCAAATATGGTAAAGATCAACACTGATGGTAGTTACTACAAGAACACTGGTTTGGCAAGAATTGGAGTGGTAATGAATGACAACGGGGACCTCATAGTGGTTTTTTCTATCCCAGTTGAGTGCAAAAGTAGCAATGAAGCCGAAGCTCTAGCAATCAAACATGGTGTGGACTGGTGTACCAAAGAGGGATATAACAACTTGCACATCGAACTTGATTCTCTTCTCATTGTCAGAATGTTGAGCAATAAAGAGACTAACAACTTGAAGCTCAAACACGTTATGAGCAACATTACTACTATGCTTACTGGCACCAACCATTGTTTCTCCTACTGCTTCAGGGAAGCAAACAAGATTGCAGACTATATGGCCAAACTTGCCTCCACAACTGGTAGGAAAAAAGTCTTTCACTCTCTACAATCCTTATCTAGAGAGGTTAGGGGACTATTTCATCTTGATAAAAGGCAATGCCCAACTCTTAGGAGAAGATATGAAAAATGTAATTCTTTTGTTAGTTAACTTTTTTTTAGTTGGGGAAAGGAACTGTATAGGCTTATTCCTTTCCTGTTAGATTGCTTTGTCAATCTTTTCTGTAAGTTGGGAGGTAAGGTTCCATGTCCCCCTCCCTTTATTATACCATCTTTTGTCTCTATTTACATGGTAGGGTCTAGCCAAACCCCCCACGTCTTAGACTCACAACCTAAAGATGTTGGCTTTTAAAAAAAAAACATGACAAAATTCCAACCATCATAACAATGAATAGCTTCATAGAAAGTTTAGCACTTTTTCCAGGCCCAGAAATATCTTGGCTAGAGCACCTTTGTTCCAACTTTGTGTTTATTACTCAAAAGTTATTATTCTTTATTTTATTATACAAAAATAATTTAACTTTGTTTCATATTTCACAAAAGTAACTTTTTCAAAATTTAGTTAACATCTTACCTAAAATGCGAGAGAAAATAAGAAAAATATCCCTTATGCTTAAGGGTAGGTATAAAATGATCTCTTAAATATTGATCTCTAAATATATTTTTTTGAGCATTTTTGGTCTACTATTTTACTAAAAAAGGAGCCCTTTTTATTTTTTTCATATATATTACTCTACCTAATAAATTTAACGAAAATTGAACAAAGTAAAAATAAATAAATAAAATCTTTAGATCTATTTATCATTAATGTAAATATTTACATTTTCACCTCTTACTTACATTTTACCAATATACATTTTATTTTATTAATTTTTGTGACGTTTTTTTTTTAACATAATTCTTATTTTGTTCATACTATCTATACATTTATTAAGTAAATAAATATAAATTTTTAAATTATTTATAGTTTCGTAAACATTAGTATCAACACATTGAATATGTGACCTAAACTATATTAGTTGTTCACTTTTTCAAATATTATTTAAATAATAATATATTAAAATAAATAAAGTTATTTATTATTAAAATTAAAAAAATCTAAAAAGTTTTGGATGTGAGATATTTGAGGGGCCGAGACGTAATCCAAAATTTGTTAAAAATTAAAAATGATAGCATATTGAAAAAATTTAAAAATGTGTACGTTGTTTTACTTTTGATATTTCAATTATTTCATAAATAAATTGATTCTATCTAAACCTCATTTTTATTAATTTTATATAAAATAAATTTGTGTCCACTCACAATAAAGAGAGGAAACACCTACTCTTCATTTTTATTGAACAAAGAATAGTGAATAGAATCAACAAAAGAGCTTTAAAACTAATAAAACATATTTATAAAATTAATTAAACAAAAATAGTATTAGTATGGAAAATAAATTTAAGTATATAATTTTGCATTAGTGATAAATACGTTAAAGGAATTGTTACAAAGATAAAAATAGCCAAAGTGGGGTACAGTATCATATGTCATATGAAAGGTCAATGTTATTAAGTGAAACTTGGGGAGATATCTATAAAATTATTTTGAAAGTAGCATAAATTACATCTAAAAGTTACAACAAATCCTACAATAAACTAAAAAAGTTTAAAGTGCAAAGAAGCATCTAAATGTGAGTCCATATTAAATATGTTTTTCATAGTTCTATAAAATTAACTCAAGTATTTGATGGAAACCAAATGGCTTCACATCTAGCAAGTTTAAAGTCTTAAAACTGCTCAAAGTATATTTAAGGGACCATTTTTGAACCTACATTCAAACATAAGGGCTCATTTTAGGTAGGATTTTAATTAAATTTTGTCAAAGTTATTTTTGTGAAAAATGAAGCAAAGTTAAATAATTTTTGTGTAACAAATTAAATAAAAATATTTTTTGAGTAATAAACCTAAAGTTGAATGACCATCCGTAAAATTTAACGGATATATGTCATTACCAATGAGATTAATGATCATAAATATGAATCAATGTTAATGATTACAATTAGAGTTGTTATTGGACAAATAAAAGATTTGACACCAATTCAATTCCATTATTAGAATAAAAGGCTATTTTAAGGGGGGGCTCAATAGTTGAAAATTAGTTAATATTCTTTTGAGATATTAAACAATTTTTTTCCAACAATAGGATCAGAATACCTTTTGAAGGATTCATAGCAAAGGGAATGCAAGTAGACATCGATTGTAGTACGTGACACTTTGATCAAAATCATCTTTCCTCCATATGTTATTTTACCCTGTTACCCATATCTTTGTCAGCATGCCCACAAAGCAGCAGATTTTCCTTGCCTAGATAAATTGGACATCCCAAGTAGGTGAAAGAGAAATTTTTGTCTACAAATCCCGAAGCAGATTGATTCTACTAACGTAAGTATTAGGAGTTGTGATGAAGAAGATTTTTCTTGATTCATTCTCGGCCGTATGCTTTTTCATATCTCTTCACTTGTTTCTGCAACGTTTGATTTGACCTAGAATGACAAATATGTCATCAGCATAAATGATAAAATTGGTGCCATACTAAAAAGAGTGAAATTTCTGATTGTTTTTAACGTTGTTATGGAGCCTAGATAGCACCTCGAAGACCTATAATAAACTAGAAAGAGAGAGAGGATCTCCCTGTTTGAGACCCCGAATAGATGAGAAAACTTATTTTGGAACCGTTTATAATAATAGAGTACCACATATATGACAAAAGTCTCCATATGATGTCTAATCGCCTCCTCAAAGAAACCAAGTTTTCTCATGGCACCCATTAGGAAGTTTCATAACATCATATCGTAGACCTTGACCATGTTCGATTTGATGATCATGTTACCCCATTTATTGTCCTGGCGACCTCTCGGGGATAATTTTAGCCGCAACACACCCGCAATCATTCTATCTTTAACAAAGCCACTTTTATTATCCACGATGATCTCGTCTAGAAAGGGCTTAAGCTTTTTGAAAAGAATCTTAGTGATGATTTTGAAAAAGTTGTTAAGGCTAATAGATCTTAAGTCTAAGATTTTTTTAGATATCCATCCATTTTACATATTTGGCTTGGCTCTATCTAGTCTTCCCAATATTATTCACAATTGTGGAGAATGCCCAACTCTTTTGAGGGCCCTGGATTTTTGCTTCCCACTAGACAATATGATCAAAAATATTTTCAATTATTTTCTTGACCCACGAGTCATTTTCTTGCCAAGAGCTTTAGTTTTTTTTGTTGTAGCTCCACCACTGCTCACATAGAGTTTCCAAATTTTAACTAGTTTTTAATCTATACTACCTTTAAATATTTAAGCTTATTTTTCAACGTGGACAATCACGTCTCTCTTTGATTACCCAATAAACCTTCACCGGTGAAAATTATCAAATTTGGGTGGTGAAGATGAAGTCTTATCTTGAAAAGTCTGTGATTTGTGAGATGTTGTGATGGAAGAAAAACCCATACAACTACTCCCCGAAAAATTCTACTTATCCAAATCAAAATTCATTTAGAAGAGAAAATCAAAAATGCCAAAGTCAAAATTGTAATTCAAAAATTCAAGATTCTCTAAGATCATTGCATGTGAGACAATCTCAAAAGAATAGCTTGAAAAAAAATTAAATTGAGTATCAAGGAAGTGAACAAGTATTTTCAACCACCTGAATTTGAAAAATAGATTTGAATCTCTTAAATGCAAGAAGGTGAGACCACACTAAATATTCTGACAGAGTCTATTTGATTTCAATAGAGAATCACATTGGATTGGTGAGATTTTAAATATAACATAATAGTTGAAAAAGACTTGTGACGGCCCAGAGAGATTTGATACAAAATCTTTGCTTCTAGAAGAGCCTAAAGATCTCTCTACCATCTCTCTTGCAAAGATTAACAAGTGATCTTCAAGCACAAACACAAAGAAGAGCTGATAAGATAAAATTGATGAAGGTATTTTAATGAAACATCAAAAAAGAAAAGTTAATTATCCTCCTCGTAAATACTGCAAAAAAAGAAGAAAAAAACATTAAAAAAAAAAAATTCTGTTGGTGAAAATCTGACACACTATGTGAAAATTGCAATAAATAGGTCATATTACAAAAGTGTGCAATTTCAAAGAAACTCAAATCAGTTCACAAGCACTACTAGTAGAAGCAGAAAGTGAGGAGAACCAACTTTTTTAGACCGCAGCAACAGAAGTAAAAAGAAGTGTGGGATATTTGCAGCAACAAAAGTTAAAAACTGTGTTAGATATTGCATCTGTCAAGCACGGTTTTTTAAAATAATTAGATTCTTTTTAAGAAAACTTTGTCTCCATTTTATGTGCAAAAAGTTACATCTTTGATTTTAGTATACCAAACTTTATGCAAAATCTTTGAGATGAGACAATACGAACCTAATCACCTCCACCACAAACTTAGCTTGATACTCCTGACCAGATCACCTCCACCACATGTTGTTAATGACCTGCAAAGATAAGAGGGTATGTTAGATTTTGTTTTGTAGAATTAAAGGTTTATCTTTTCAAACTTTTTTTGCTACATCTAGATTTCCATAACTCCCAACAACGAGGGGGGAAGAACTCTAGTGAACTTTGCAATGATATTGAGTCTTGAAGTTCCACCAGCTTTGGGGGAGCATTTTGAGACCCTGTTCCTGTAATCTATACTCAAAAGGTTCAGCAAAAAAATTCCAGGATCCTCATTGCATGTTCTCCTTGCTAAAAAAAATTCAGTTTGGTGAATACTAGTTGTTTAGTTATAAGAGAAGTTTAATAATAAATTTAGTAGAATATTTAATTTTTTAGTTTTAGTACGGAAATTCATTATTATATATATGATTAAAAAATTATATATATATAATGAAATATATATTAAATATTTTTGTCTTATTCGTATATTATTTCTTTTTATATTTTAAATTCTTTAAAATGTGTTATTGTACCTGATCGCTTAAATCAAACCTTTATTCGTACAATGAGAAGGAGTTTACTATGGTCGGGCAAGGAGATTTGGGGAACTTTCTTCCCGAGCTGCGTAATCCAACAGTCCATTAGTAAGGTGCATTTGCAACTTACACGAATTTTCAAGTGGATGAAATCGCCTAGGGTCTCGCTTGGAGATGGATTGCACGTGCTTATGAATTGAACGAGATCTGCTGGAAAATGGTTGAAATTGCCTGCGGTGGTGCCTTTCATTAAGTAAAGGCTCATGATAATGCTCCTGTGAAACTAAGCTAACTCCTCTAAGATCGAGCGAAAGAGAGTTTTTTACGGGAGAAGATTGGCATAATTATTTTAATAAGCAGTAGAATGTATGAAGTGGGCTTTCTTACTAAAAAAGTATGTAGTTGCAAAAATATAGTAATCCTAAAATGTAGGCCCTATTGATTGTTGTGTAAAATTTCAAGATTTTGTCGATTGCCATTCTTTTTTGGAACTTATTATCTAACCCCATTACCCCAATAAAAAAAATGTAAAGTCGTGTGACAATATTGTGTAATGTCCATTAATCCATGTATGATCGATATTGTCCTCCGTACCTACTTTGTCGTAAACCAGTCACACTTCCAAATTGGGACCCTTTCGTACTTTTCTAGTCTTATCTATCGCATAAGCCACTCCAATTTTGTTCTCAATATCTTTATTTTTAATTTTATTGTTTTTTTTCTTTTAACTTTTAAAAGGGTTAAAATATGAAAATTTCATACTGTTTAGCATATCCCTCTTTTCTTTTATGCAGTGAACCAACCATCGCCAGTAAAAATTATACTCAGTGATTATTAAACATCTGCTATAAGTTTGTCTCAAGAACAAAAATATAGTTGGACATTTATTGAGGGGCGTCATTTTCAGTTGGAAATATTGAATTTCATGACCCAAAATAATGCAAAACATAGGGTCCCCCTTTTCAGTATTTGAAGTATTATATTTTTATATTATATTTTTAACATAAGAGCAGAAACAAATCAAATCAATAAAAAAACACATGAAATGGAAACTAGAAATGCTTATTATTGTTTTGTTATGACATTAACTTTGCTTAGGTCCGCTTGTTCATAACATTATATTCCACTGCCCTATCTTTAAACAGAAGTCTTCAAATTTGAGCAGTGAGAATGAAAAAATCTTAATAGAAAGTGAATTTTTGTTGTTGAAAGCCATGTGGCGGATCTAAATTAATTAGTTTTAATATAAGTATTGGAATGCTGAATATTTTACCTAATTTTTTATCAGCCACTACCTTACCAGCACAAACACTGCTCAAATCTGCCCATCAAGCTAACAAAAGAAAATACAGTCACCAAGTATCACATTATTTCACTATAAACAAACTCGATTTTCCGTAACCGATTTTCTTGATGCTATATTTTACTTTTCTATAACAGCATTCTACCTATAATAGCGTTATGTCGTGATAGCAAGACACCCTTTATAATATTACCTTATAATCTGGCCATACTCAAATATTACGCAATAATATTTTATAAAAAATCTATTATTTATAAAAAATAAATATTAAAATATTTATGGTACTTATGACTAATATCATACACATAGTTTCAAGTACGAATAACTAAGCGTCCATCGATCATAATCACTAAAAAAGGCAACTAGTGTTTGCTTTATTTTATATTCACACTTTCTAGAAAAAAATCAGGTTAAAATTGTTTATAAAATACATTTCTTCTTGGTACATAAAATTATTAAATTAGATTTTTGTGTACTTTTATTTATACCTAAATAATATTGAAATCGTTAAATATCAATATATATATATATTATCAATATATATATATATATAACAACACCTCACTATAAAAGCCATAAACTTTTTTTGTGACAAACACGCTTGTTATAGCGAAATCACAATTCATGATTATAAGCTGATGAGCAACCAAAGGTGCTGCAAGGTACTCAACATCAACGGGGAGTTACATGAATGGACAATCATAAGGCTATGATCTCAAGTTTAAATTTCAATGGAAACGAAAAACATTAGGCGATTTTTTCATATCTGTCCAAGTCTTGATGAACAATATTACTATTTGTACTGGCGAAAGATAGCCAGCATCCCGTGAAATTAATTAAGGTGTGCACAAGCCGACTTAAACATCACGGTTATATAAAAAATGAAAGGTTTACAAAATTGATGAAATCGTTATATAGAGATGTAGATAGCACTTAATACACACATGAGATTCTCCATCCTTTTCACAAGATTTTGGTTTACATACAAAAGGCAAGTGATTCATGCTTTCACCCAGCAAAGCAAACACCTGATGCAACAGACAAAAAGAAACAGAGATACCCATTGCAATTTCAGATAAGAAAGGGAAATGACAGTAGGAAGTAACATGACAGGATCAAGGAAAAAGGAGCAAGAATGTGATAGTTAGAACCAAATTGCTCACCAATATGCTGCCACATTAATAAGTCTTCAAGGTTGGCAAAACATCTGCAGCTCGTCAGACACACACGGCGTGGCATTAAATGTGTGTGGATGTCTGCAGATTAATACAGGCTGGTAAGAAAACAATGACGCTTATTGTTTTCATACATGCTTATCAAATGTTACATACTAATAGAAAACTTAGTTTTCAAAGTTGTCTCATTCAGTTTTTTCGCCGTTTGGTGGAAGCAGCCTGTACACTCATTGAGCTTGAATGGCCAATTTGACTGCTCTGAGTGCACAATGCAAGGATGCTCAAAACAAAACCATGACAGTGCTTTATTAAAATGAAAGGATAAACACTGCTTATCAAGATTCAATAAAACACATCACTATTTCTAGCAGTTAGACAAAATGTGCTCATGTTGCAGCAAAGGACGAGCATAAAGACAAAACAACACAAAATACAGTTTACATGGCCAATTGAGTGAACAATACATATATGGAATGAAACTAGCAACATTTTGGATAACAAACCTCACACCATCGTCGCATGGTGGAGTAATTCTAAACTAGTTATGTGGCCGGAGCCACAAATACCTGATGCAACAGCTAAAAGAAGGACAGCATAGCAGCTACAACTGTAACCATGAGAAAAGGAAAACAGCAAAGGGGGTAACTTGACAAGATCAAGGGGAAAAGAGCAAAAGAGTGAGGGTTTGGGACCCAAAATGCCAGCAAGCGCAACCACTCCTGGAGGATCCTACTGAGGTATTTGTCATCTTCTCATTCACACATACAAACGCTTTCCAAAGGACAGAATACTTTCCCTTTGGCATCATGACATGAACTGAGATTTAATCTCCCCGTCTAACCCTGATAGGAAGTATGCCCTTGTGCATAAAGATAAGAATGAGACATGACTAAACATTTCAAAAGCACAGCAACTGCTTCAATAGAATGATGGAATTAAAAAGCCATAAGGATCTTCAATCTGGTTTTCTAGCTTATGAAATTCAGCGAATTCCTCTTTACCACACCACGTCTGAGATTATTTCTGCTTATTTATTCACAAAAACTTACTTCAAAACACTATGTCACAAGTACCAACACTACTAGTACTCAGGACGATTATCAGAAGGAGCATAGAAGCTCAAAGAGTATCAAGTCCTAGAGACTTGCCACCTTCAAGGATCTCTCAAGTAACAGATTGCTTCATCAATGACATCCATAGAGTCTTTCCTTCCCTCCAGGATTATTTTCTGCAAAATGCTTATCGTCTCAAGAATTTGATCTTTTCTTGGCCTCTTTCTCCCAGAAAGAGGAAACGATTCTGAAACCTGATTATGGCTGTTGCCGCAACTGGATGCTGCATCATCCTCTAAGTCGGAACAAACAAAAGGTTTTGCAGAGGTTGCAGTATCCATGAGTGATGGTATATCACAGCCACCATCTAACCGCTTACGCTTTTTTGCTTGGCCATTCTTGAACTAGGCTACTTCTTCACCCATCTCGTCAAGCCACGGTGGCAGATCATGAGTTGTCATTGTACTAGGCGAGTGACCTGTGCTTATTTCTCACCACATCCTCGAACAACTATCATCATCATCTGAGTAAAGTAGAGCATTCAATTCTTCAGTATCCTCGTGTAATTCACTTTCCACATCATCTCTATGGTTTTCTTCATAATATTCACCCTTGGAGTAATGCCCGGATGGACAAATTCCATTCCTTTTAATCTGTGGGCCTTCCATACTGGTTACAGGGTGCAGGGGTTTTTGATGCCAAGAGGGCAGGCATTGTACAGGAGTACCATTTGGAGAACTGTAAAGTAAAGTTGTTTGATCACCAGATTGATCAAAAACAAGAAATCTTTTCTGTGCGGATCCAGGGCCTGCATTAGCTTCTTTGTTACCTCCAAGAAGGTCAACTGATTGAGGAACTAGCTTCTCTTTCACTATAGTGCTCAATACAGGAGCAAAACCCTGACGCAACTGTGGTAAACAGTAGAACCAATTGTGAGCTTCAGTTGGTTGACTTGCCTTCGATTCTAGTAGCCTCAGAAATGAGAAGAGTGAAATCCCCTGTTACCAGAACCTCATTCGAGTATGGAGTCATGTAAATAGGAGCAGAATTCTGCTGCCCAATATTGAGTCCACGACTACGAAAATTCGAATGGGCAGATTGCAGATCTGGATACTGATGATGGAACCAAGATACAAAGTCCTTTTCCATTCAACCACAACAATCACCTAATGATGTCCAGAAAACATCCAATAAACTAGATGATCTCCATATGTAAGAACTTATTCAAATCAATACAAATTTCAAGAACAGAGGTATTGCATAACTTACCAGTTCTAAATAACTGAGGCAATACAAATTGCTGATTATATCTTGTAGACTTGAGAAACAACAGAAAATCCAAAAAAATCCAGCTAACTAGATGCTGCGGTAACAAGAAAGATAAAACTACGTGACAGGTTTCAGCAACTGTCGGAAATATTCAGCCTGAAATAAACAAGTAAAGAAATTAGCTTGCTTCTACAACAAACAAGGCAAGAGCAAGGAATCTCTTAACTAAAAAAAAAACTACTTAAACTATGAGATCAAGGATAACAAGACAATAAATTTGGAATCTTATTCAAAAAATACTAAAATGAAGAACACTGACCTGGCAATCTTGGAGAGGTTGAAAGCATGCTATGACTCTAACAATTATGGTAGTTAACACCCCGCAATTCCATTTTCATGTTTTAATGCCCGAAATCTTGTCTGGCCAGCTGCTTGGCACACCATAACTACTTGTTCCAACCCTTTCCACTCAAGACAAGTACAACTACAATCTTCCAGCAGAACAATCAAAAAGACCAGTGATTTCAAACAACTCCCACCGGTAAATGGTTGGAAAACAAAAACAACTTCGTGAATCTTTCTAATAAACTCTACCTATCTCCTAGAAGAAATGACAAAGAGAACCACACCCCTAATAAAATTGCACCAACCAAGAAAGGACACAGAAAAAGTAAGTAATCCTGAAGAGGAAGAGATTCTCAGCTAATCCTGCGAACGTAACACGGAATGACAATAAAACGTGTGGATCCCATGGAAGATTACTAACAAGAATATGTGTTTTGGAGGTGAAAAAGATGGAAAACTAATCAAGATTTCACAAATGAACTGTTTGTTTTTGTTGGTGGTGGGTATTCTACAGAATTACATGACAGTACAAGTTCAAGGAGATGACTTTCCGATATACATCAACAGATAGACTGCACACAGCATGCTGTCCTCACTTTAGCAATAACCTCAAATATTTTTGTGCTTCACACACTCTAAGCTCCTGTAAACAATACCACATACAACATCAGTTTAAAAAGCCAAGAACATCATATGAAAGCATGTTATGGGGAAAAAAGGTTAGGAATCTTATCAATGCACGCCTGACTACCAGATAATTGAGGGGTGGGGTGAATTATTACTTATTAGGACAAGATGGTACTTTTTTGCTTTTTGCTCCTTTAATCTTTTGTACCTAATCCACCTTTTTTGACAGGTTTACCAATCATAAATTAAGGCAGTAATTGACGGATATGTAATAGTCTATTTTTTTTAAAAATCATGTCAAACATGTATTAAAGTAGTGTAAAAAATTGGATCTTGAAACATCAGTGTGAATAAATTTTCTTTTTTTTTTTTCTGAAATTGAAGGACACAGAGGTTCAACCATCAAAGTACTGCAAAAGAACCAATTCACTAAAAACATTGCCGCATCAAATCCTCTAAGAACAAAGGAAAATAGCCTCTTCCGAAGTATAAAACTACATGACTTTCTTGCAACCAGACATGGTGTACCAAAAGTTAAGAAATTGCAGCTGAAAATAGTTTCACATAATTGTCTGTTAATCTCTATTATTTCACAAAAGCAGTATAGCAATTTGTAGTAGTTTCCATAGATCTTAATGAAAATACCGCAGAAAATGCAAGAAAAAATCCTTAAAATACAGAAGTCAAAAAACCCAACAATCAAAACACTAACCCCATGTAATAAAAAACTGAGACATAGCAAATGGACTACAAGAAAAAGAAACAAAAACAAGATCTACCATACATTATTGATAAAAAGTAGGGGAGGGAAATCAGAAATCAGGTACTTACAGAGAATGAAAACCACAGAAACGAAACCCAAATCGATTATAATTAAAAACACCAAAAGATCAGAGATTTTCTGAAGACTCTTGAAGGCAAGAGATTGAAAGAAGAGAGAATATAGAGAGAGGGGAAATCCAAGTAGAATACAGTCAAAAGATAAGGGTAGAGACTATATAGACTTATAAAAATGATCCTGTTAAATAAATAAATAAATAAAACACTTATAAATGATGAAAAATAAAATAAAATAAAACATACTTTAACTTTGTTTCCTGAAATTTTGCTTTCATGCGTGCGAAATGCACGCTTGGATTAGTGTACAATCATATCACCTTCCTCTTTTTTTTCTCTTTTTTTTTTGGCCTAGAAAAATTCCTCCTTTTCTTTTTGTTTTTTGTATCTTGATACAACAACAACAACAATTCGCAGTAACCAATAAAGTGAACTCGAGAGATAAAACGTGACTGAGATTCATTCTATCTTGGGAGCAGAGCGCGGCTTTTGCTAGATCTCGACTTTTAGAAAAACACCAAGCAGGATAACAAACAATAATCCACTAACAAGATGCACGTAACAACAAATTTCTAATATCGTACATCGAAGGATAAGAAACTATAATAGCAATAGTGGGCTTATTAATGAGAAATTTAAAAAGCAAAGGTAACACACTGCAACATACTACTCCTTAATTCGTGTACTCCATACCCTCCTATTTAAGGTCAAGTCATCTGCAAGTTACAACCGTATCATATCATCATTTCTAATCACCTCTCCCCCGTTATTTCTGTGCCTACCTCTACCTCTTTTAAAATCATTCATAGTCAACCTCTCACACCTCCAGACAAAAAGACTCTGGACACCTCCTCTTCACGTCTCAAAACCACATTAGTCTCGCCACGCATCTTTTTTCCTCCACCACAAACCCACTTTCATCTAAGTGCAAATATCATCATTTCTAATCCTATATAATTTTGAAAGGCATGAGAGTAAATTTTACAATTATTCCTATTTTTAAAAGGGTTATTTATTGAATAAAAATGAAATAGAGATTTTTATTTATTTGTTGATGGGATTATAGTACTACTAATTTTTCACTTTCAGTTTCGATTAACAAATTGAGTTTATTTGTTCTATACCGTTGAATTACCAAAACGGGCAGCAATGGAAAGGGGAAAGTATCCTATGTGGAAGGAGAACACCCACTTATTTGAAAGCTGAATTATTCAAACCATGAATCATGCTTACTACCGTGGCCCCCTCTAACCAGCTGTGCCTACTTGATTATCAAGATTCACTATGGATCTAATTCTTATTTCAATCCACATTAGTATCTCTAATAATTAACTATGAACAAGAGCTGTGTAATGGAACCACCAAAAGTTACCGAAATGGACTGTGATGGGATGATTAGAAATTTAGGATGGCTCTATCCTTACTTGTTATACAATCGTAAATTTAGATCGATCAATTTAATATGCGACTAAATATCATAGAAAAATAGAATAAATCATCAAAATGTTATGGCGAAATATAAATTATCATTCATTCTTTATGATTAGAAGTTTATGTGTTGAGTTCATAAATGGAATCGTGTTTAGTAGAAAATGTTTTGCCCTCCAAAATAAGATTTTTCAATTGAATTGAAATTAACTGGACTCCAAAATAAATATCGGCCGTATGGTTAAAAGAAGATAATAAAATTATTGAAATGTCCTTTCACTTCTAATTAAAGATTGTCAAATTTGAACTGAACTCTGTCGCTCTTCTTTCTTTCCTCGCGAGTAGGAAGCACACCGCTGAACGTGCGTTGTGTGAATACCGAAAATGAAAAACTTTTGAATAGAGATACTCTATATGTGCTTTACGTACCTACCGAATCTAGATTAATCAACATAGTGAGTCACTAATATCATATGATTAGAAGGTTTTACTCAAAAAAACCCAATTCAAGAAAAGAAAAAGAAAGAAGAAGAACAAAGAACAAAGAGAATAGTGAAATAACAAATAGTACAATAAAACTTTTTCATCATTAAAAAAAAAGGGAAAAGAACAGCTTTATTTCACACACTTTGCAAGAAATATTTAATCAAACATTACACTTTACTCTTCAACCTTGAATCACTTTTTCCTCCCTTTTTCTTTTGCTTTACTATAAATAATAGAGAGCAGTGAAATACATGATTATAGCATGCAAATATTAACTATTGCCACTTTGGCCAGTCATGCCCATATATATATATACACACAAACTGTCTAGTAACTTTCACTATATATATAAACCTTAGAGCTGCTATATATAGATTTTATTAATATTTCAACAATCATACATCTAACTATCATGTTTTCTTTATAAATAATGGTAGTTGGCATTAACATCATCCAATTTCATACTGCAATTTTAAAAAAATCAAGAAAGTTAGTCCTAATAATGTTGTAACAAAAACTTATGCACGTATTTAAGTGCCGTTAACACTACTAAAAATTTATAAAAAAATCACCGAGAATTAATGAGAAATTTGTGTTATAAAATATAATATTATTTTTATTTTCTTGACTTAATGATACTTTTATTAAGATAATATTATATTAAAGCAGGTGAATATGTTCGAAAACGATAGTCAAATTCTCAACTGTTCCCTTTCTTTGATCGTTGTTCTAATTATAATACCTAAATTAGATATTTGTTAGGTTATATGTGACATAAATGGAATACCCCGTCTAATTAAATATTATGAGTTGTTACTATAATTATGAAGATGAAACATATACATGTTGTTACTAAAATAAGCTAGGGTTAATAATGAATTTTACTCAGTCGAAAATCAAAAACTTTGCCAAATCATTCAAAATTATATATATATAATGTTCAGTGAACCACCCTTCACTCTATATGATTTTAACAATCTTCTTATTAATAATCCATGACATGGAGAATCTCCTGATATAGCTAGATAGTGCTTTGTTTTTTAATGCGCTTATTTAACGTGAATTTGAATTAATCAGGTCAATAAATTTTGAATATTAATTATGTAAAAGCAAAAATATAAATAATAGAGAAGACAACAAGATATAATATAAACAAACAATTACTTAATAATTAATTAGTTAAAGAAATGAAAGTGGATGTACTATATATAGTGCCTAAAATCTTTTGCACATGATTTGATCACCTGAAACAAATCTTTTAAACAGAAGAGAAGATCCAAAGGAAACAATATAATTAATTATTTTATAAACCATAAATTTTAAAAACTTTGGATAATAATAGAGGATGTTTTTAATTAAATTAATTTTTTGTTTTTTTAAAATTTTCAACTTTTAAATAATCACATCATTATTTCCTTTTTTAATTTTTTAAAAAGTTAAATGTTACACTAATTTTTTAAATAATTAAAATGTATAATACATAATTATAGCAGATGTAAAAGCAAAGGATTCCTCAAGGCACGTCTTAATTAATTAGTTCTAATCTAATTTAATCATCCTCCATACTTTGCTTTAATTATCTTTTAGTACAATAATCAAGATTCTACTCCCATACTTTCATCTGTATTATTATTTTACTATTCTCAATAAGTATAAAATTAACTTCCAATTAGATACGTGTCAAGGAGTGACTCAAGATTAATGGATATGAATTAAAGTAATTACTACCACTTTATTGGAAGTCGGACAATTTTTTTGGAGGTCCTTGATGTTTTCAATAGTACTAACACCACCCACAAAGAAATATAAATACGTCAAAGATATTATAATATTTTTCGTTAGAATGAATATATGGTCAAAAGATACTCCAGCATCTCTGCTTTTTTAGTTTCATATCTAAATAATTATCGTACATGTAGCTTTCTACTAATAATTATCACCAAATGCCTATCGAATATACACCTTTTAACTATCACTGCTCACTTTTTCCTACCTAAACGATGGCAATATTTCATTTTGGGCAAAGAAAACAATTGATAGTTGATGTGTGTTTCATAAATAGTTAATGATTATTCGTAGAAAGTAAACACTGATGATTCGTATAGAAAACTCATAAAATACGATATTTCATACGTGTTTTTGACTATTAACTTTTTTTCTCACCCGTGTTATTTAACTATTTTTATTATTATTGATATTTTAAGGATATAAATTAAATTATGTAATTAAATTGTATATTTGAAAGTATATAACGTACAAAATTGTATTGTAATTTTCCTTAATTAGACTTAGAAAACCAAAATCATTAACTCTAAATCTTGCATTATTTTTGAAGTTCCTATGATAATAATTACAAACATGAAGTGTATTAATACCTAGTAATGATTTTCAAAACCTTTAGTTATTTATGTGAAATATTTATCTGATTGGTTTTATTTCTGGCTAAACCACTAATTCAATTTTTTATAGCATTTCCGAAAGATGCTTTTAAAGTGTTATCAGATGCACTATAAATAAATGTATACTTTTTAAAGGAAAAGAAAAAGAAGATGATAAAAAATAAAATAAAAAAATTGCAATATATATATATATATTTCTTTTTAATTATTTTTTTTTTTTTGAAAAAAAGAGGCACACATGGGGGCACTATGTTCAATATTTATGTCATGATCATATAGTTAATTTTATCAACTCAAATACAGTAACTCATAAAATGTGATCACGGGTTTCTCCTATGCTATTTTGGTTTTACGGTGCGGCAAAATTATTGAATTGGGCTTTTGTACTATTGTTCAAGATTCTCCATTGCTATTTTTTGTGGAAATTCGAATCGTGTCTCAGTCCAATTATAGTTGATCATCCGAAAAGATCGCCTAAGCATCATTCATTTGGTTAGCCTTACTCCGATCAACTACTCTAAATACTATGCAAGCTCATCAAACAACGTTTAGCTTTCTTTTCAGATTTGTTCCAATGCCCGACGTATTCACGCCGTTACTCACCCGGTTCTCGCCTAGGGTTTAGGGTTATGGGTGATGTCCGACAATCGTATTGGGTTCGATTAAATTTAAATTTGCCCATTGGGGAGCTATTTTTTAAGGCAGGACGCCTAAATTAAATATTTTTTATTCCCAAAATTTAAATTTGAAACCTTTAATTAAGAACTGAAGAGTATCAATCATTCTACAACTATCTAAAATTATTAATGTTTTGGGTTTGGAGGTCTATGGTCATGATTAATTGAGTAACTAAAGTACATCAATACTGATCATTATGCCAAAGTTTTCTTTCTTTGGAGTTCATATTTCTTTTTAAATCGATTATTAAAATCCAAAGTTCATATTATATATACTTTGAAAGGAATTATATGAGAACGAAATAATACAATTTTGTAAGGATTTACATATCACCTTTACTCTTAAAGCAAAAAAGGGGAATATAATGAATTATTATTGCAGCCTAATGTTTAAAGAACTTGTATTTTTCGAAAAATTATTTTTTAAAACTTTTAACCGATTAAATATAAAATAATAAAAAATATTTCTTTTTACCTAACACACCCTAACTTCTCTTCTTGTTTCCCTTCATTCTGGCCCATTTACCAATTCATTCTCAAGAAAATTAGAAAAATGGGGGAAAAAAGATGGGAAAAAAAAAAATCAATCCCTCAGCCATTGTAAACTTCTCCTTGATTACTGATATACAATTGGAAAACCATAAATTGAAGGTACTTATTCTCTTTGGAGATGCAGTGTTCTGAAAAACATACTCTACTGATATTTATATTTAATCAAATAACAAATATTTTATCATTTATTAACAATTTTATAATTTAAATTATGAATTTATGATTTTGATTTTTTTAATATTTATGTATTACAAACAAAAGAAAGCGGTGGGTAATATTTTACATAAATATTTTAAGACGATAAATGGCAATAGCCGCGGCGCACGCGAGCACCGCGCGAAACGAGATGCACTCTATCCCTAAGTGAAATTTTAAATTTAATTTTAAATATCAAATTACATTTGATATGATATAGAAAATTTTTAAAAATTTAAATTATTTAAATCCTAAAAGGATACCGTCATATTAGATATGAGTGTGAAATCAAAGTAAATAAATAAATTATTAGTGGGGCATGAGACCCCATTTGGTTGTGCTTGTGGATTTTCCAACCGAAAACTTCCATGCTTGGAAAGCTAAATTACACCCTCCCTCCCTCTCCTACCAGCACTACGAATAACGTTTCATTTTCAACCATTAAAATATATTAAAATATATTTGGTACAAATAAAAATATTTTTTATTTATTTATTATTTTATAGTTGATATATAATAATAATTTAAATAAATATTATGAAAGGAGTAAGAATATGGACGGTGAAAATGAGAGCAACAAAAGATGGGAAAAACCATTTAATTTCTTTAAAAGAATATTTTTAAATAAATTTTAATTTGTCAAACAGAAAAAAATTGAAAGAATATTCTCCATACCAAACACAATCCTAAATTTATATTATTCTATTATTACCCACAAACCCAATACAAAAGTGCAGATTAAAAATGAGGGAATCCCTTGGTATGCTTCATATTAATTACTCAACCTCTACCATCCCTTAACAACATATTTTATATTTCAATTCCACCCACCTCTTACACTTTTTATTATCTCTATCACATCTTAAGCAAAAAGGGCATATTTTTTGTATTTTTTATCAAAAAGGGGAAAAGAAAGAAAAAGACCTCCATTAATACAGAGGGGTGACCTTTTTTATTTGGTCCTAACTAATTACTCCGTTCTCTTACTTGATACAGTTTATAAACTAAAAAAATAATTAATTATTTCTTTTTCATCTCTATCCTTGATATTTAAGTCATTTTAAAAATCTAAAAAATGATAATTAATAAAAAAAAAAAAACCCCAAAAACAAAAAACAAACAATATAAAAAATATAAAAAAATTAATATTAATTTTTAAAAATATATATATATATAAACCTAACTCTATTGACTAAAAAAGGAACGAATGGAGTATTCAGTTCTCATTTATCCAATTAACCTTAATAAAAAATTTAATATAGTTATGATGCTTTTTATGGCTTTAGGTTTGGGATTGGCATCATATCTTACACTGTTAAAGAACTAAGTAATTAATGATGAAATATTAATTAATTATATATGCACTACAGACACATAGATGTTGGAGGAAAGAGAACATTTCATGAGTTTAGGAGTTATGGAACATCATTTTTGTAACTAGTTTTTTGCATGTTTGTTTCCCTTGAAGGGTAAGGAAACATGAACTTTCTCATCATGTTCTCCTAGTAATAGTGATGTTCAAGTTTTGAAGATGTGTTTATAATATATAGTATAAGTTTGTGGGACTTCCCCATATTTTTTTCCCTCGACCAAAAGAGTTGGAAAAGAGTGAACTGCAATGCAAGTATCAATCGGGAAAAACCCATCGACACCAATAAATACGTATGGACGCACGAGATTCTTTCGTCATCGTTAATCAGAGGTCATGAGTTTAAATTTTTAAAAATAAAAATTATTGATAGGAAACGTTTAAAAATATCCTTATGTGAAGCAAATCTAAATTAGTAATTGGACCAGTAAATTTCGGATTCAAGATAATTCACTACTGTAATGTAAATTTTTTCCAATCAAGCAAATCAACGCCAAATTTGTGTTATAAGATATGATTCTCCCAATCGAATTTGTTCTGAAAAAATGTATGGTGGGAAAACCGTTTAAATTCCATAATTTTTCGTGAAAACACTATTATTTTTCTCCACCGATAATCAATGGAAATAGTCACTTAACATTTTTCAATGAAAAAATAATAAAATTTTAGTAGTAATTTATAGTTTTAAAAAATGTAAAGATAACCAATTAGGAGAGGAAAAACATACGATTTTCAGAAAACCAAGGAATAGGGTGCAAAATGTGGTATGGAATTAGACTAGGAATTTATTTGTTTATTTTAATTTTCTTAGGAGCAGGTGATGATATTAAAGTGCAAAGGAGAGATTAATACAAGAAAATTGAGTTATGTCCAACATAAGCTACTTTTCTTACAATTTCACAATCCAAATTTAAGAAAACTAAACAATTTCAATATCAGAAAGTTATTAAACTTCATGAAAAATAGTTGAATATTTAATGTCGTGCAAAAAGGGTGAATGCCAGAAAGAATAATATTAGTTTCTCTCTGCATGTGTCAACCAAACAACAAATATTGGGCTCAATGACAAGCCAATAATACCTTGGTGGAAAGATTAGTAGAAATCATTATATATATGCTTCCACTTATAAGTCAATAGATATATAGTGTTTTGGTTGCCCCTCCACATATTCAAAAAATCAAACAACAATAATATCATACCCACCATAATTTGAAAATAAAATTTTAAAAAATTAATATGTATATAATCTATTCCTATTTTTTTATAAAAATAAAAGAATATTTTTAATAAACTGTTCGAATTACTCGAGTAAAATGTGTGTTAAATGAAAAGTAAAAAACAAACACCTAGCGTATTGAGAAAACTAGAAAATTGGAAGTAAAGGAAGAAATTCTGTGTCATGAAAAAATGCAATTGCAATTGCAATTGTTTTCTCTAAATTTGATGTGGCTAAGATACAAAGTTTTTTGTTACCAACTTACCATGTAGGCTTGCACACAATTGGTTAATATTTAGACTTTAACTTTGTAGAAATAAAATTGTTTAAGACATTCTCACATTCAACGTAACATTTTAGTGATTTACTTTCTAAGTGCTAAAATGTAGAATATAAGTGAAGCATTATGCTGTGCAATACACCTTGGAGTGCTCAAATGTAGAATATAAGTCAACAACACTATTTTAAACTTAGGATAAACTTTTTAGAATTCCATGTTTATTTATTTTAGTTGAGACTATCGTTAACCGCCGTAATGAATTCCAAACGACTCATTTTAATATATACTGCTTCGCTTTAAATAAACATATTTTTTATATAATTAAGAAAATATCAATGAATATGCTTATAATTTTATCCTTATTTAAGTTTTATATAGCCTACATAACCAAGAGAATATTAAAGAAGCTTACATTTTTTCAAAATATTTATTAGGGTAAGTGAGTATTTTTCTATCTAGAAATGAGTAGTTTTCTCAAGTGTGGCTGTGTCCAAGCTAAAAGGTCCACTTATTTTGAAACTAGAATATACTCATTTGAGTTTACGGTTCACCATTAAGAATCATTGCTACCGTTCAATCATCTTTTCAATCTTCCGGTTAGGTAGGTGTACATAATTCGATTGGCTTGAATTTTATAAATATTAAATTAAATTAAAAAACTAAAAAAACATGAAATTTTAAATTAAATTATAAATTAAATTAAAAATATATAATTCTTTTCATGAACCTTTACTGGAAATTTGGAATTTCTTAATATTTTATACTTATATTAAAAGCATAAAAATTACTAAACGAGTTTAAAAGATTATGTCTCCCCATTTCAAAATAAATTGTATTTTTAGCCTATTTATTATGTTTCAAAATAAGTGGTGATTTACATAATGAAGAATACATTAATAATGTTCTTTTAATTTTATATTTTTAAATGTTTATTTAATCATAAATTTGATAATTATATAATATATTGAATAATGATCCATCAATACCTTCAGCTAACCTTTTGGTCATAAATGTCTTTAACTCTTTTTAGGCTCAAATATAACCCAGAAAGTGATTAAAACTAACAAACATAGGATATTAAACTTGATTTAAAATAATTATGTGGCATTTTCTAAGCTTGCTACATGTATAATACAAGATAAAATTAAAGTTCATCCTTTTATTAGAAAATACACCTGCCTAATATATATTAAATTGTTTTTCAGATAAAAAATAACTAAATCTCGATTAGTAGATAAAAGAATAGTTAAAATTCACCAAAATTAAAAATGTTATTTCTGTCTTTGATTCTTAATATTTTCATCAATTATGTAATATAGTTAGATTGAAGTGTCGGCTTTGATAAGAATGACTGGTGATCGAGATCTTAAATATGGGAAGCATCGTACAGTGGCAGTGATCAACAATGAGCAAAGCTCCACCCTTTCTCCTTGCTGCTACCACTTCCGCCATTGACATGGAAGACCCATCAGAGCTCCACACCCATGTTTTCAAGATGGGAGAATTATTGATTTCTGTTAGAACAATTTTATAGAATAAATTCGAATATAAGTATTAGCTCTTCGGCTCCGTTAATTTTTTTATTGTCACAAATATCTCCGATGAAGCAGCAATTCAAGTCAACTTTTCTATTGTTGCAAAGATTCAAATTAGAGACTTTTCCTTTATTTCTGTTTTTTTGGACATGCTTTAATTTGAACTAACATCTTCTATCGATATTCTTGATGAACTAAAGAAATTTTATTCGTTTTTTTTTAATTGAATTTTTTATGAGTTTAAACTTTAAAGGCAGGTGAAATAAGCTATTGGCTGAGTTCAGGGGGAATTCTTTAATGAACAAAAAGAGATTTGACTTTTTAATCTACTAAAGGGTTAATTTTAATTTTAATTTTTGTATTATACACCTGGCAAGTTTAGAAAATGCCACATATTTACTTTAAAGTCCCAAATTTTAACATTCCATCTCGTTAGTTTCATTCCATGTTGGGGGTATATTTGTTCAAAAAAAGTTAAGGGCAGATATAGATCAAAAAGGTTAATTGAAGGTATTGGTGAACTATATTCTTAAAGGTATTTTTAAAAAAAATAAAAAAAATAAAAAAAATAAAAAAAATAAAAAATTATTAAAGAGCTACAACTTTTTTGAAAAAGATTTTATTACTCTTTCGTTCCTTTTATTTGATAGATAAGATATATACTTTTTTTTAAGAAAAAAATGGGGGTTACAATTTAATAATATAACTTCATTAATTGCCAGATATACTTTTGAAAATATAATCATTTATTTCACATTTTAGAATGACTTAATATTAAGGTTAGAATTGAAAAAAAATCGATCACCTATTTCTTAAGTTTCTATGTGTAACAATTATTTAAAATAAATATCTTTAAAAAAAAACATAAAACGACGTAGTATAAACCTTAGAAACTTACAGGGTGTAACAATATTAATTTATTTTATTTATTTTAAAAAGTTGAGATCAACGCAAACATATATATATATATATAACTTAAATTTGGTGGTTGATTAGAAAGTGATGAGGAAAGAAATGGTGAAATGATAGTTTAATGCAATTCTGGGGGGTTTGCACGCATGCTAGAGGATACGACACGGAAGAGAGAAGAGAAGAAAGGGTCGATGGAGTGCCCTTTTCCGCATGTCGCATTCTTAACATAAAAGCAATTAACAGCAGCGCCTATTCCGCCGTCACTGCATTTGGCGTGCTCTATTTCAGCCTTCTTTACTCTTTCCTTCCCTTTTCCACCCCCCACCTTCTACTCTTTTCTTTTTTTTATACCTTCACATTTCACTTTTATTTTTTATTTTTAGTTTTATTTACTCTTAAATAATTAAGATATAATTTATTACTTATTTTTATAAAAGTATATCTTTATTTATTAATTTCTTATAAGAGTGCGGTTAATCAATACAAAGACAAATAAAATGACAGAGAGAATACTAGCCGACAAGCACTCTTACTTGTTATATTTTACTGAAGTCAAACATTATATAAATTCTTAACTCATATTTTAAGACGTAGTTTTTTTAATCGTATCACTATAAAAAAAAAAGACACAATTTACAATTTTTTTATATAATTTCACTTGAAACTTTTATTAAACTTTAAAATATTAAAAAAACAAAAAAAACATGTAATTTAATTAAAATTAAAAATTAATTAAATTAACTCTTAAAGCTCAATACAGTGCAGAAAAGCGGAAGAAAGTATTTGAACCTTTACTTTATAGAATCAGAATTTAATTTTTTGTATTATAATTCATCTCTCTATTTCTCCTATTCCTAATTCAAGTTTTTGTTCTTTTAAATATTATCCACTTCTTTGTTAATTGGCCCCTTTGGGTTTGTCTCTTTCTTTTTCTTCCAATATTGCTGCCTTTTGCGTCGCAGAAGAAAGGAAATTTATAAATATTGTTATTTCCCACATTTTACTTATAAAATTACACTCTATATTAGTAGTGATCTTTTAATTTCAATAGCCCATATAATATATCCATAATTATAAAATTTAAGAGTGTTTTCATACATTATATTGTTAATTTTAGATCATAAAATTTTGAAAATAAAAATATTATTTTTAAAAATTTTGTGCTTAATAAAACTTAAGAGTTTATTTGACATGCGATATTGTCATGATATAAAATCGATTGATATGAAATTAAAGTTTTGTTTGAACATTCAATTTAAACTTTTAAGTTATATTTTCTCATAAATATAAAAACTCCACAAATTATGAAAAGCTATTAAAATTTCTTCAATTCTTATACAATTTTAACAAATGAGCAAACCGTAATTCGTAAATAAGATATTTAGAATATTCTAAGGCGTCGCATTGATAAATCATATAGTTTCATGCTCCTCTTACGAACAAATGTTTGCGATTACAGACTTTCAAATACATATACTTCATAAAGATTCACTAATCAACATAGTATTAACTAATTATTTTTTAATATAACATTTCACATGGTAAAATAATTTTTCATGCCGAGCATGAGTCTTTTTGTAAAATTTAAAAATCATGAACCTTCAACCTAATTTCTGTGATAAAAAGTAATAATTAAAAATTAAATTTTATATTTAAAAAATTTAAAATACAAAAAAAATAAAAAAAATAAAAAAATTTTTTATTTTTTTTATTTGTTATATTAAAAAATAATATTCACTGCCTAATTTTTAAAAAGTATTTTGTTTATAAAAATATATTTCACCTTATTTAGTAAGGGTTCGGAGGAATCTTAGAGATATTTTTCATTTTTATTATTATATTTCAAAATAACCAAGCACAATATTATTATTTTACTTTTTAATAAAAATAATTTATTTCAGGACTATACTATACTTATTTCATGTACTAAATCAACTCTTAAAGAGTGTTAGAATTTGTCATGAATTACTACCTTAATTGACAATTGTGTTTTAACTTTAAAAGAGCATTTTCTTGGTAACAAATGATTTTCCTAGAAAACTCTTCTAAAGTTGTCTTTTTCTTCAATAAATAGAAAATTTTTCCTTCTCATACACCATATAATATTATCCATAATATAGTCTTTAAAGAGTCTTGTTTAGAGGGAGATTATCTTCTCAATGATTTTATGTTTTTTCTATATTTTTTATTTTTTATGTGTCTGCTTATTTTATTTTGGGTTCATTTGGTTTTTGTTTTTTTTTAATATAATTTTATTTATCATCTATTTTTATCATTGTTACAAATGTATAATTATTACTTTATGGACATCCTCGCTTATTTCAATCCCAACAAATAGTACGGAGTGATGAGTGCAAACACAAGATCTTCTCTTTTCTATTTGTTCGAAGCAAATTACGCATGGGGTGTTTAGGGGTCAATTCTTTGTCTTGTTTCAATAATCACTTTTTCCAATGATAGATAGCAATAGGTGAGTGTGAGTAGCAGAGATAGATCTGCTCGTGTGAAATCTGAAACACCAGAAAGAGAGCACTTTAACCATAAGCATGGCTTTCGATTCTTGCACCAAAATTAAACGTCAAACCTTTTCACTGCAGCAATCACTAAATTGATGTTGCCAATACCTACCCTCATATATATATAAACATCCCTTTAGACTAGTCTGAAAATTTCAAAGTACACACTTATTCTTTGTTGGGGGTTCTCTAATCCTCCTAAAACTATTATTTTCTTCATTTTAAAATAAATAATATTTTTAATTTGAACATACTTTTTAAGAAATTATTTTCTTTTAGAAAGTAAAATGTATTTTTAATACCTTACCTTTAATAAATACATAAAAAAAAATATAGCTCTTTAATAGTTTATAAATCTCTCTTCATTTAAATAAGGGTAAAATTGGAAGAACATCATTAATGCTTTCTTATGATAATGTGAAAACACTATTTATTTTGAAATAAAATAAAGAGGCTAAAACACCACTTATTTTTTAAATGAGGAAGTATAAAAGTTAAATTATTACCTTCCTATAAACTGAAGTGGTGGAATAAACCGATAAAAAAAATTGTTATAAATATATTTTCTATTTATGTCTATTTCTTAGAAGAAAAGTTAAGGTTTGTAACTTTGGAACCAAGTTAATTTTTCCATATAAATAAAGGGTTTTCCATTCATTGTATAGAATATTATATAATCTCTTTACCCTCAAGAGAATCTCATCAAGAGAAATAAGAACTTCTCCTTTTTCTCTTTCTCTATAATATTCTAGTTCTTTCTTTTATTATTTCATAACACGTTATCAACACGAAACTCTACCGTCTCAAATTTGAAGGCTAAGGTATTATATTATTTTTACCTCCTCTCTTTCTTTTAATATGGCTAATCTTATGAAACTTAAGTTCGTTGCCCTTCAAAGTTCTAGCAAGAACTATCTTTCACAGGGTGTTAGATGTCAAATTATTTGGATGCAATGGGTCTTGGAGATTCATTAAAAGTGAAAATAAAGCATCAAACCAAAATCGTGCTAAGACTATGATATTACTGCCATCATATTGACGAAATTTCAAAATTGAATATCTCACGATTAAGGGTCCACTTATTTTGTGGAATAGCTCTGGGGGGCAAAGATTACATCATCTCGAAAGCATGGTCATCCATCCAAAGGCACGATATGATTGGATGCATTCGAGGTTTCTCAAGACTATAAGTCTGCTCATGAGTACACTGCCATGTTCAAAATTGCGTCTCAATTGAAACTATGTGAGAGACTATTAATGATGCCGATATGATTGAAAAGACGAAGCCCACATTTCATGCCTCGAATATGCTTTTTACAACAACAATATCAAGAAAAGGATTTCACGAAGTACCTAACCGATTTCATCTTCTTCGTGGCCGAACAAAATAATGATTTGTTAATTGCAATCACGAGAACCGACCTACCGGATCACACCATTCTCTCGAAGTGAATGAGGTGTATGCTCACCATGCTAGGCGTGAAAAAGGTCGCGTCTGTCGTGGACGGGACGTGGTCATGATCATGGTCAAGAAAGAACATGTTGCCGGGTGTTAATCATTTCCTTCAAAGAAAAACACCATCAAAAGAAAACGAAAGCATGAAAAAGAGTGAAAAACAACCGGGATGCTTTCGATGTGGTGGAAGAGGACACGGGCACGTACCGTCGTACTACAAAACATTTGGTTGAACTTTATCAAGTATCACAAAAGAAGAAAGAGAAAATCCTGAGGTTAATTTTTATCTCCGAAAATCATGTTGACATCACATGTTTGGATGTACATTTCTTCGAGCAACTAAAGGAAAGATAGATCACTTGGATTGGTGATGGTTCCAGAGTTATGAAAGAGTATAAAAATAAATTCTAAATTTTCTTTTTTTTAGTGATAGTAGTTAGTAGAATAAAAGTAAATCATGTAAAAATAGTTATTTACATGAGTACTAATCTTTTTATAAGTTATTAATAAAGTTTGATTTAATTTCTATTAAATAATATATATATATTCGTTTCTTTATTTTATTTCTGAAGAAAAAAACGCAAATTGATTAAACCACCGAGGACTTCATACAAAGTCCAACTTTTCATCAATTAGAAGTCCTCGTAAATTAATTTTCATTTAATTATTCACTTAATTTGATTTATTAAACATAATATTAGATATACATGCAAATTATTAATTTGTTAATCATGTAATAAGTAATATTTATTCTTAATTTGTTATACTTAAGTTTTTATTTTGTACAAATATTAATATATACATATATTATTTTTGTGTATGTCATTTGAAGATATGAATAATTGTCAAACATGTTATCCAATTAAGAGACATTTGTTTGATTGACTCGGTACCACACATACGATATTCAAAGATGAGAAATATTTTCTTACTTAAATATGGGCAAGATAAATGTTGCTTTTCCATTCCGGGTAGTACCACTTGATTGAAGGCTTTGGAAAGCCATTATAACTGCCTAAGGTAACTAAACTCATCCTAAATCATGTTTTCTCCCAAGTCTTCGAGAAATTTGTTGAGTTTTAAATATATCCGTGAAATGGTTATCATATCAACACAATGGATGCGATAATTTTGAATATCTTGGTATCACCAAGAATTTCCGGCGTACATGTGTTACGTAAAAGCTTCCATTTTATCTTCGGTTTGTATTGGACAAAGATTAGTGCAACTGAGGCACATTCTATAGTAAACCAGAAGTTTACTAATTTCAATACTTTTGTACTTTGGCATGATCGTCCGAGACATCCCGATCTATAATGATGAGACGAATTATAGAAAATTCAAATGGGCATCCATTAAAGAACTTGAGGATTCTTTCAAATGGTACTCTTCGTAGCGCTTTGTTATCAAGGCAAGTTAATTGTGAGACCATCACCAACAAAAGTTGAGATTGAAGTCCCCTGCATTCTTAGAACGCATACATGGGGATATTTATGGACCTATCCGCCCACCTAGTGGGTCGTTAGATACTTCATGGTCCTAATAGATGCTTCCTCTAGATGGTCTCATGTGTGTCTATTGTCATCTCGCACCCGGGCGCTTCAAAATTATAATAAATAATACGATTACGGACACAATTTCGATAATCAAATTAAGTCCATTCGCTTGATATCGCCGCAGAAGTTTTCATCCCAAGCATTTAATGATTATTGCTTACCAATTAGGATAAAAGTTGATCATCCCGTAGCTCATGTTCACACTCAAAATGGCTTTGCCGAGTCACTAATTAAACGTTCGGCAATTGGATAAGAAGACCATTGCTCAGAAAACTAGGCCGCCCGTTCGTCAGGGGCTCCATGCGAGCCCCGCATGCCGCAACACTTGTTCGTCTCGCACCGACAAATAATCATAATTTTTCTCCGTTACAATTGGTTTTGGGTCAAGAACCTAATATTTTCTCCGAGAATTTTTGGATAAAGCTGCATATGTGCTCCGTAGCACCACCACATCGCACAAAAATGGGTCCCCAAAGAAGGTTAGAATTTATGTTGGGTTTGAATCACCCTCCATTATTTGCTAAATTTAACCATTAATCGGGAGATATGTTTAATGCCGATTTGCAGATTGCCTGTTGATGAGACAATTTTCTCAAAATTAGGGAGAAAATTGTGAAATCAAAAGAGAAATTTTTAGGAAAAATCTATCACCGGCCTTCATCTTGATCCACGTGTTTATTTATGAGCAAGAAGTACAAAAGATTATTTATCTCTGTAAAATTACAAATCAAATGCCGACGTATTACGCATTTTTAAAAGTGAATTAAGCCAAATCACATATTCTGCAGAATGTCTCTATTCGACCGATGTCCCCGAAGTGACCATCTTCTACTGTTTCTATAGCGTCAATGAGTCCAAAGCACGCCAAAGTTATAGGATCATTGTGTTCTAAGGATCGAAATCATAGAAAAAATATCAAGATGACACGGGCGATAACCACATATCAAAGTTCAAGACTTGAGCAATTTTGATATCCATGAAGAAATCAATGAGCTCCGAGACTCAAGAAAATGAGGACTATCCATAAATTCAAGTGATGTTGGAATTAATCGATCAAAATAGTGGTGGATTATGTCTTTGCATATAATGTTGCAACAAAAATCATGCAAGATAGTGAGGATCTTGAACCTCAACTGTCAGCTGCACGTCGACAAAGAAATGACTCGGCCAAAATGGCAAGAAGCAATTCAATCGAACTGAATTCACTTGTCAAGCGGAAGTATTTGGACCTATAGTTCAAACACTAATGGCTAAGCCTTGGCTATAAATGGGTCTTTGTGCGAAAGAAATGAGAAAATGAAGCACAAAGGTACAAAGCACGCCTTGTTGCACAAGGATTTTCACAAAGGCATGATGTCGACTATGAAGAGACATACTCATCGTTTATGGATGCAATAACATTGCGTTATCTTATAGTTTCACTGTCCATGAGAGGCTTGAAATGCATTTAACGGATGTAGTTACAAACTATCTTTATGGATCATTTGATAATGAGATATACATGAAAATCCCATTTAAAATGCCCGAAGCATATCAATCAAAGTCTTGGGAATGTGTATTTAATTAGATTGCAAAGATCATTATATGGTTTGGAAGCAACTGACGCATGGTATAACCGTCTTAGTGAATATTTACCTAAGGAAGGTTATATAAATGATGAAATTTGTCCATGTGTTTATAAAGAAACAACATCGGAAGCATCATACTTGTTGTTTATGTAGATGACATAAACCTTATTGGAACCCAATAGAGCTTCGAAAGGCAATTGATTATTTAAATAAGGAAATTTGAGATGAAAGACCTTGGAAAATAAAATTATGTCTTGATCCGCAAATTGAGCATTTGGAAAATGGTGTCTTTATTCATCAATCTCGCCTATACATAAAAGGTGTTGAAAAGATTTTATATGGATGGCGCACATTCATTAAGTAATTCTATGGTTGTTCGATCACTTGATGTGATTAAGGATCCATTCCAACCTAAGGAAAGGAATGAAGAAATTCCTGGTCCCTCGGGCACCATCTTAGTGCAATTGGTACTAATGTATCTTGCTAACACTACAAGGCCCGATATATCCTTTTCGCTAATTTGTTAGCAAGGTATAGTTCGGCTCCTACTAGGAGACATTGAATGGATAAAACACATAATGCGGCATCTAAAAGGGACCACCGATATGGGCTTTTTTACTTAATAATTACAAAATCCCGATCTTGTTGGTTATAAGCCGATATCGGATATTTATAACCCACATAAAACTCGATCTCAAACCTGGGTTAATGTATTCATATGTGGAGGTACTCCAATATCTTGGAGATCTACAAAGCAAGCCGTAGTTACTTCATCAAATCATGCGTCGAGATAGTTATTCATGAAGCAAGCCGAGAATGTGTATTGAGGTCCATAGGTTAATCTCATTAGAGAAAATGTGGTTTGAACTGACAAAGTCCCCCACAATTTCGTATGAAGATAATGTTGCATGCATAGCACAACTAAAGGGAGGATTCAAAGGAGACAGAACGAAGGCACATCTCGCCAAAGTTTTTCTACACACATGAGCTCCAAAAGAATGGTGATATCAATGTGCAACTGCATTCGTTCAAGTGACGATGTGGCCGATTTATTCACCAAATTTACCAACTCCAACTTTCAAAAAGATGGTGCACAAGATCGGATGCAAAGATTCAAGGATGTTCTCATTATGGGGAGTTAATACGCGTTAAAAATTTTTCCTTTACGAGGTTTGTCCCACCGAAGTTTTCCTCGTAGCGTTTTAATGAGACAACCAAAATGCGTATTAGATATGTGTACTCTTTTTCCTTCCCTAGATTTTTTCCCACTGGGTTTTTTCTAAAGTAAGGTTTTATCGAGGCACATTATCTATCAAATAGACATCCAAGAGGAGTGTTATAAATATATTTTCTATTTATGGTGAATGTCTATTTTTTAGAAGGAAAGTTGAGGTTTGTAACTTTGTTACCAAGTAGTTTTCCCCTATAAATAAAGGGGTTTTCCATTCATTGTATAGAATACCATATAATCCCTTTAACTCCTCAAGCGATTCTCAGAAAAGATAAATAAGAACTTCTCCTTCACTATTTCTCTATAATATTCTGTTTTCTTATTATTTCATAACAAATTTATAATATTTTGTTAAAAATAAATTTTTTGCTTTTATCTTTATTTTTCTGTTTCTTTTCTTCCTCTCTTAATTTCTCATTTCTCAGATACTCACCCCACTTATACATCTTCTCAACCACCATCACTAAACCACACGCCCCCATCTCCGCACCCATCTTCAAAAAATAAATGTATAGTTGAAAAAATTGTAACAAGTTCGAGGGGATATTATGCCTTTTCTCTAAATAAATTTGTGTACTTTCAACACTTCTTTTATAAAAAAATTTACCATCACTGTTTTTACCTTTCAAGTTATCACAGAGATTTTAGTAACTCAATTATTAGTTGGTAAGAATTCATTTTTTATCTTGTAATTTTTTATTTTATCTTTTTCTTCTCACCCTTCGATGTAATTTTAAGAAAATTAAACTATTTATGATAATTAATAGCCACTCGCTTTAATTTTTTATTTGATTTTGATTTGACATGAACTTTAAGAAAGTGAAGAAGACTTTTGAATATTGTTATTCTTTTAAATTAAAATATAAAATTACCAAAATGTCATTTGATCTTGCGGTTTTACCCATGTCACGGGAAAGTTGAAAAAGAGTTGTCAAAACAAAAGTTATTTTTTTAAAATGAATTTAAAAATAAGACAAAATAATTTGACAATTGGAAGAATAATTAATGTAGGTAATTTAATCTAATATAAAATAAAATTCTTAAATTATATCAATTACTAATATAATTTTTTTCTAAAAATACAATTAGATCATTTTTATCTGTAGCAAATACTTACTAATTTCAAAATTATAGATTCCACTTACTTGCACTGCATGTGTTCTCTGAATGGATTAATAGTGTAAAAAATTACTTATACCGAACGATGCATGGCGGATGTATTATAAGTGAAAAACCAAACACTTTGTACTGTAATTCAGTTAGTTTTTTTTTGGGTTGATTTTTTATTTGATATTTGATATGTATTTTGGGACTCTATTCATTTGAATTTATGTTGAAAGTTTTATATTAGCGATAAAGTATTCTCTATGATTTTATAGTTAGAGCTCGAACTTAAATTAATATGTAATTAAAATTAAAAATACTTATCATTTTCACCGTAACTTTTATGATCAGTCAATTATTAGTTACTCCTCTGTATAATTTGTTAAGATTTGAGAAGGGAGATTTCAAAATAGCTCAAATAGTCACTTCACTCACTTGCCTATTGCAAATTATGTATAGTAAACTCAATTATTTTGCTTCTATAAAAGAAAATTTACTTCTTTTTTAATTTTTTTTATAGCTATTTCACATCAAAAATTATTCTCTGATTATATATATGTTTTTTGGTATTTAACACCTGATTTAATATTAATAGCAATTCACGTGAACTTAAATCATCTCAAAGTAAAAATGAAAGGTGGTTCGCATCTTATTTTAAATTGACCTTTAATTTTTGCCTTTTGAATTTATGATGTTTAATTTTTTATTTTTCAATATTTATGACAAAAAATAATAAAAATGCTTCTTAGCAGAAAAAATCGCAAGGCATAATTAAAATTGCAAGACATAAGTTTTTGTCCAAAACCATGCCTTAAAGGCATAAATTCTCACCGATTATGTCTATATGCCTGTAGATAGCAAGAACATACTTCGTACTTGAAACATAAATTCATGTAATTGAACTTAAAGCCTACTTCGCACATGCATGCTCAATAACACGGGGCTCATGCCTACTATAAGATAAGCGTTAACATAAACTGCGCTTACGCAGTGCAGATTTGATTGACCCCTGCGGAGATCACGACACTACTTTGATAAAATTATTACTAAATATACATATATAAATAATTAATAAAATGAAAATAAATGTAGAAATATTAAAAGTGCACTACTTCTAAACAAAGATAGATGTTAGTCCAGTGGTCTGAGTACTTCTTGTTTGTTTCGGAGATCGCGCGTTCAAACCCGTGCAACTTCAAATTTTTTCTCTTGTGCACATTTATTTAGTAATTCTAAAAACTGTCATTCATAATAATTCTAAAAAAGCCGCCACTGCTCGTTGGCTGCTCACTTTTTAAAAATATTTTTAATTTTTTTAATTTTTTTAATTTTTTTAGAAAAAAAAATTAACGCGTAAATTATTTTTTTTTGGTTGGTTTTTTGTTTTTTTTAATATTTTATAAATAATATTATTATAATAATATTATTCATTTGCTCACTTCTTTAAATTGTGACACCTCATACAAAATCCTCGCGTACGCCACTCAAGGTCGTGAAATTCTGCCCCATAACATGAAATTGTTTACTATAAGAAAATTAAAAGAATACTTAACTTCAGGCCTGGGTCACAGGTTCATGCTAAAATTGTGCCTGCATGGCGTTGCACTTCACCGCACGGTTACTTCCATGCACAAATTCAATAACACGAATTACGCTGACATAAATTTTAAAAACTTATGCCTACGACAAAAGTTCACGCAATTAAACTTTTGACTACCGAACTTATAAGCTGTACAGTAAGCTCGCAACATAAACTTACGCCTTCTAGGACTCTTTCTTCTTCTTTCTTCTTAATTTTTTTTTTTAAATAAAAAAACAAGCAATAGTTATGTATTGTAGATGTAAAATCAGCACTTGCAATCCTCGATCAAAGATCAATGCACTCTTTCCAATTCGCCCCATGATTGCAGATTCTTTCATTCTCTCTTGGGATTCACAATGACAACCAGCGACATCCTGAATTTATTTCATATAGAACCTCCACGACCTCTCTTTGATATTGTTGTCGGTCTTGCTCAATCCGTTCTCTCTCTCTTTATTAGAGATATTTTTATCTTATTTTTATTATTTAATATACTAAAAGAACAAAATTAAAAATTAACAATTTGAAGTATAAAAATTAAAAATTTAAAATTAATCGGTGCAATAACTTGAAAATGAAAACTCAATTTGCTCTAAATTCGTGGACATCAAATATAATTATCCTAAAGGGTTTGGTGGAGATGAAGATGGTCAATATGACAAAATCATTCGACTCGGTCAGAAGCTTTTTTTTGTATGTTGACATTAATTAAGTCCACATAGATTAATATAAAATGTCAAGGTGTCGAAAAATTTATGAGTCCGACTAGGATAGTTTTTCTTTTGTTGTGAAATAGTTATAAAAAATGAGTTTATTATATCAAAATAAAATAATAATTTTTCATTAGTCGAGCGGACTTAATCACTCTATACCACTCTATGCATTAACTCTTTCGCCTTTTAGCCTTTATCCCGTCTTGTTGGTTAAAGATGTTTATGTATGAATGAGAATTTTCATAAATATTAATACATATTAAAAATAATTATATAAAGTATTTTTTTAAATTATTTTTTTATATACATTAATAAAAATTTTGAATGTTGTATTAAAAAAATTAAATACTTAATTTTTTTGTATAATGAAAGTATTTAATATCTAATTAATTAGATTTGTGTATTTATTAGAGAAAATCTCTCTCTTTTGATCTCGTTGTTTTTTAATCATATTTAGAGAAGTTTAAATAATTAAATTCATATTCGCAAAACTTATAAAAATCGTTGTATTTTGTGAGGAATTATTTTTTGATCCATCATGGTACCATACATGTATCTACACTTAACTATCACATTCCGTAAATTTATACATTTATCCATACCGATACATGTATCAAAAAAACTCATCTATCTAATTGAAAGTTATGTTTCATCGGAAATATTGATACATCCTAAAATAAATACACAAATAAAGAGTCTATATTCTCAGAAATTTATAACGTTAGATGTTTTATGTACTGATATTGTTATCATACATTGATAAACACAAGAGTAATTTTCCAATTTATAATTTATTCAAGATACCATAAATGGGCAACAACGCAATAATGGACAAAGATTTTCAAATTTGATACACAAAACAATATGGATAATTTATATTCATATCACTGAAAAAAATTTGATACATACTAATAACAATTGGTACGTATGTATTGATACGCACAAAACAATATATTAGTGCATAACAATTTCAAATTATAAAAATCGATACCGATACATGTATCAAAAACTTATCTACCTAAATGAAAGTATGTGTTTCACTAAAATACATACTAAAAATATCAAAAGATTTGAAACATATATAAATATAACGCATAAATGCGTATCATCAATATCATTGTAAAATGCGCTCTCCCCCAAAAAAAAAAAAAAAAAGATACAAAACAAAGAGTCTTCAATAGTACCTCGTTTCAATTTCTTCGTAATGGCGAAGAATAAACCTCTCAATTAGAAAGATTGCTAATCAAACTGGAGTTTCGATTCCTCCGACAATGGTAGATTGCTAATATAATTATTCAGATATTCTTCACCAAAAGTTCAAATCCTTTTTTGCTTTCTGAGATTCCTTGAATTTTGTGTAGTATTGGGGCTCTGTTTTTTGTAAATCTAACAAGATATCCATGATAGTTTTTTTCTTCCCTGCCTCAACCGTGATAAACCAAACTCTAAATGCATTCATCATGGTTGAGAGAGATAGAGAGGAGGGGGAGGGGGCTAACAATAATTACGATCGTAAGTGAAGAGAGAGAAAATCAGATGAAATTTTAAAAATTTTGGGAGAGAAATTTTTGGGTAGTTACAATGAGAGAAAAAAAGGAATTAAATTGTAGGAGAACCCCGTGTTGGAAAGCAAAATATAGAAAATTTGATATAATAATAATTATTTAAAAATAGGGTATTCGATACTTCTGTAGTTATTTTTAATATTACAATTTTTAATAAATTTGCTAATTATTATAAATAATTAGTTAAATTTAGTTATGTAATTTTTCTTATTATCAAAGACATGAAAATGTTCTTTTGGGTTAAACAGTATGTGGACATTTATGGGCCAAACCATTTAATGGAAGTAAGGATAGTATAGCCTGGCCTGTAGAACATTTACTATCAATATGCTTCTTGAGCCTAAGAACCTTTTGCAATCATATGGGCTAAAATTTTAGAACGGGCCATCATAAATTATCATGGGAAAAAAAATAAAAATAAATATACAACGAAATAATTATAAAAAATATCAATAGTTTCATATTCTTATATATAGCATAAAAATATTTATTTTTGATTATACTTGGTAAAAAAGAGAGTATGATTATGAAAAATTATTACTCCTAATTTATAGATATCTCTGCTAAGAAAAAGGAAAAAAAATAACCGCTGTATTTATTTATCATTGTCTTGACAGATATATATCTAATCCATACCATAATTGATTTTTAATCAAATTTGACAACCTCTTTTCTTTATCAACAAGAAAATCAAAAATTATATTTCTTATAATGCGCGATTTTTTTTTTACAATCGCGTAAAATTTCTTTACTATTGATACTTACTTGGTATAACGACTCATTTTCAATTTATTCTCGCGCGCAGCTCATTTCAAATGAGCCAATTAATTTTTTCTTCCCTTATAAATATTTAGTTATAATCAATATGTATACAACTTAGCTATCAATAAATCTACAAACCAAAAAATAATTAACTTATCAACATAAACCAACATTATAAATCAAAAATATATAACATATCAAATAAGATAAAAAATTAAAAGAACATATATAAAAAATATTTAAAACCTATTTCTAAATATTTGTAACCAACTGTAAATCAAATTTTTAAAAAAAGTGCAGTTAACAACTTAAAAACCAAAATTTTAATTATAATCTATACCAATATGTAAACAACTTATCAATTAATAAATCAACAAACAAACTACAGCTTCATAAAAATAAAAATTATTTTCAAAAAAATAATTTTATTACCAATTTCTAACCATTTTGCAAATATTTGAACCGCTAATCTTGAAAACAACATTACATTATATAAAACCTAAAAAATGTTAGTGGTTAAACGAAAAGACCAGTTTATAAAAATATTTAATTTCAGCTTCTAAATAAATTATAAATCCAAACTATTATAAGTTATCATATATGACAATAAACAACTCAAAATAAAATTTTAACAAATAAGATATACCAATATGTAAATAATTTATCAACCATTAACCCAATAATAAGGAACTACGACCATAAATACGCAAAATAAATAATTTTGAGAAAAATAAAACATCTTAGATTTTTAACCAACATGGTATTAACAACTTAAACCAACATTTTTAATCATAATCTATACCAAGAATTTTGATTATATGGAGATAAGTATTATGGAAAGAAATAAATTAGTTCAAGAGAGAGAAGAATTATATGATTAAATTCTTAAAAAATTACTCCTAATTTATAGATATGTGGGTATGATATTATCATTGTGATCCATATAATTCTTAATTATCCTTTTAATTATAACACATATAATTATAAAAATTATTTAAGAGAGAAAATCACAAAAAGTTAATTTTTTTAAAAAAAATTAATAAAGGCGAAAAATTATTAATCCTAATATATAGTTATCCATGCTAAACAAAAGGAAATTTTTTTAACCAAATAAATAATTTTTATAATAACTTATGCTACAGATAAAAAATAATTAATAATTATTTAAAAATTAAAAAATTTTGGGGTTTTTTTTTTTTTATGAATTTTGAGTTTTTTTAATTTTTTATTTTTTAATATTAATATTCTATGTGATTTTTCCAATTCTCATCATGATTCATTTCCCTACCCTATGACCTATAACAACTATGCTAATTTTTTAATAGGGTGTTGATATTCATGTGTGGCGTTCTTTTTCTTCATCTTAATTATTTCCAGCTAAAACTGGTTTTAATAACTCCACTACCCATAAACAAATGTCCAGTGATATATAATATGCTGATTCATGATGTAATTATAAATAACTATATTCTAATTTTTAATGGAATCCATGATCTTCGATAAACAAATGAATATAAACGCAAAATGACTGCTTCTTAAATTTCTTGAGTGTCACAGTCCAATGTGCTGCTTACCTATAAGGGGGATAACACTCATGGAGGTAAGAATTTTTCAGCTTCCAGTTTTTACCACCACCTGGTTCTGCACAAAGATTTAAGTCCTTAACATCATTCATAATCACACTTTTTTCAAAACTTGAACACTTGCTAATATGAAGATAATTGAATGCAACAATACCATTTTTGGCACCTTCCTACTTAACAAAGTTCTCCTTTCCTCAACCGCCATAACTTTATTAACCAATTGTTTTCAACAGCTAACATTACTTTTTATTTTTTTGTTTGAAAACTGCAAGGAAAGAACTGAATAAATGAAGTCGCCAAGCAGAGAATGACGGGATGAAAATAAATACCAGTTAGAACTGAAACATTTTCTGGTAAATAATCACAAAAGGCAATGCATTTTATAGTTTCAATTGGCTATTGTCCTCATCATCGCCATTGTAGCCACTTCCTCTTCGATTGTCATTATTTTGTTAATGTTGGACATCAGGTTTGCTGGCAATTTGCTTCGCTGCCATAAATGCAGCCTCCATTGAGCAAAACATGGCGCCCATCCAGCAATTTCGTCAAAGTTTGATTGTTGTTTGTTATTATTGAGTTGTTATTTTTTTCACATGGCATATAAAACCACACTTCAGAGTAAAGAAAATATGCTTATATACAACGAGAAAATATGAATATTCTAAATGTCTGCCTGTTCCGCCACGTATAAAGTCTTATTCAAAATCTTTATCAAAAATATGTTCAAAAAGAGACATACAAAGAAAGTAAACATACATAGAAATGCATATCTCAAACCTAACACAATGCCCTAAACGTGCTTAGCAACATTCAACAATAGCCCTCACGAAGAATTCCTAAGAAATCCTCCTTCAATGATCTCAAATCACCTTCTAGAATCTACGTAGCATGATGAAAATTTGTGTGTTAATTTCATGCAGAATCGATGTTATATAGTCAAGGATTGAGTAGAAACTCACCTTCGATGTTTGAGAAAATCCCCATCGTATTTTCTTCTTGAAAATCGTCTAAAACATAGTAAAACCAAGTCCTAAACCAAGATCGTAGGCCGACTGTGGTGTTGGAGTTCATGCCGAGAAGTCCATCCCGAGGACCCGCCACGCACGGGCTCGCACCGCGTGGCCCATCACGAGGTCATCCTATGCGAGCTGGGCTTCGCGCCACGTGCCCCTTTCCTCGAACACTTAGATGAATTTTCAAAATTTCGCTTAGTATAATGCTCATAACTCTTCATCGAATTTGACCGATGAATAGTTCGAATGTCGGAATCCCAAGCTCCTCGATTTTCCCTCAATTATGATAGGTATCTCCCCTCTCGTAGGAAATTATTCATAGTCCAAGTCGAATCATACACATTTAGCTAGTTCAAGATAAGCCGAACTTATGGAATGTTACATGTTATTACCCAATTCATGGGATTTCCAATCACATAGATTGAGTTACCATCATTATTGATTTTCTCAAATTTACGTGAAGTCTTACTCCCCCGATGTTTATTTTAGTGTGAAAATTGATCAGATTCTCACTTACTACATATAATTATATAAATGATTTTTACTCACACGAATAACTATTTTATCACATTATATTGTATCTCAAATTGACAATGAAAAACTTTATTTTTTACTACAACTATTTCTACTTGGAATCACAATATATAAACACAAAAAATGTTGATTTTATTCCAATTGGAATACTCACTAAGATGTCTCTTAACCACTTAGCCTCGTTACCAATTAACTACAAAATAATAAATCTAGATTTCATAATTGTGAATTCCATCTCACCCGACCCGAGATCCAGCTTTATCATTATAGACTTCGTGCCAATGAAAATTTACTATATTTAATATCAACATTGTTATCAATAAAAATGTCAAAATCATCAAAAGATTTTTCCCCTTCGAAATTATAATTTTCCAAACATTGCGAACAATAGAGAAATATTATTACTCTTCAAAAGAAAAATCATCTTCAACAAACACAACGACATCTTTTTTCATTATAACATTGCCTTCAATCATATCACAATTGATTATGGTAAATTTTTATATGTAGCATTATATTAAGCATACAAGAAATTTTTTAGACCTTTTATTCTTTTCAGATCATGTAGCATAGGACTAATAAACAACCCGCACTTTTAAATATTTCGTATCGTGGAGGATAACTTTTTTACCGTTTATAAGGTTTTTCAAATTTTATATAACATACAAATTTATATATTAAATATATCAAAAACTTCATCTTTATTTCTCAATAAAAAGTACTTTTATATATCTAGAGAAATCATCTATAAAAGTGACACAATAATATTTATCACCTTCAATCATTATTTATTCAAGTCTAAAAAATCAGTAAGAATTAATTTTAACAATTGAGATACTCTAAAAATACAAGCATGTAATCTTTTAGTATGCTTAGTTTCAACATAAATCTCACGCTTAAAAATATTTTTAAAAACAAATATTAAAAATAAGATATTAAATTTTCTTAATATAAGATAAACGAAGTAGACTATAATTATAACATGCCATAAATATATTAATCAATCAAGCAAACATAAGACACTTTTCATCTTTGAAAAATATTAAGTACTAACAAAATCATGGCTACAAATTAAAACTCATCGCGTACAATTTTTTTTTCTTTCTTTGAACCCTTATCAAACTCAAATAAAACTTTCACCAACTTTTTATAATAATTTCATATGAATCATATTAGGAATATGTACCACCTTAGTCAAGGTCAATGTTTTTTCAAATGTGAGCAAAAGAACTTTTTATTCAAAACTTGAGCAGCTCTAAAATCACTAACATAAATAAATCATTTGTCTTCTTCTTCTTCAACTTGAATGTAAACACAAAATTATTTTATTTAACACAAAGATGCTTAGCAGAACCAAAATTGCTCCAACACCCGGTATCTCACACTAGCCACAAAATTCGCTTGAGAAATGACCACAATAATCGTATCATTCACTTGATCAAATTTATTTTCTTTTCTTAATGGAATTATCATTTCTCCGAATCTTGTTTATTGAGAGATATGCTGGGTTTAACTGCCATACACAAATTTATTAAAAATATAAACATATAGTTCGTCACATATCTTATTAGCATGAATGCAAGATAGTTCGCGATCCTCCACAATGGTGACTTACCTAGTATTTCTTTTCCCATTAGTTTTCTCATACTGTATCCGTCAATCAATTTTTTCTTTTTGCTATCTCTCCATATGTCTTGCCAGATTTTTATTTCACTCCCATAAGAGATATCAACATAATTTCTTTGCTACTATGGTTCTCCATTAGTACTATGAATTTTGTTGGGATTTAATACGTTTGGTGATTAATAAAATGATTTGGGTCAAAAGAGTTGGATTGAATAAAATAAATAATATGAAACAAGTGCTAAACTAAATGAATCAAGTATAGCAATCTCATATTCCATTCAAGAATTAGACTGCTAGTAAAACTTTTTGAAGGAAGAAGTTTCCGATAAGAATAAAAGATCAGATAAATATAGGAATCTTTGGGAAGATCTTGGATACCCTTTGCACGAAATAAACTCCTAAATGTTGCATAAGTTTAGTTGTTGAAGCAAGGAGTTTGTCTTCATCTCAAAACTGCCACCTCAAGGAGTCCTTATTCTAAAAGTGTTTTAACCAATTTGCTTTCACTTGTTATTATAAATATGCAAATCTTTATTGAAGAGACTCGCACATCTCTATACTAAGAGAAATAATGTAAATCAAAGCATATAATGAAGATAATTTCTAAATTTCGTTCAACTATTCAACTGTGGATGCCGACATTAAAGGACCAAGTTGAAGAACATGTTTCTGCTGATATTTTTCAATGTCTTCCGTTCTAGCTTTTTGTATTAGGATTATTATTGAGTTATACTCTATTTTCAGTTTTCTAGAAGTATTATTTAGGTATTTTTCTAAGAAAATTAATTTCAAGTTAGAGTAACTTGAAGGCCACAACTTTCTTTTGATTGTTGTAAAGGGATTAAAGTTAGTCCTAGGTTGCAATTGTTATGTAATCCGACCCAACTATAATCTAGTTATTGCAGAGGCAAGACATTAGAGCTAGTCTTTTAGATTGTAAGTGTTTTGTAATCTGAATTTTGTTGAGGCTCACACTTTTAGTAAAGTTTATGACAAATTCCCGTAGAGGTGTAGGCCGTGGTTTTTCACCCTTGTAAGCCGACTTTTCACATAAAAATATTATGTTATTACTGTTCTACTTTCTTTATTCGGAAAACAAGTCATAAGAAATAAATAAAGCAACCCGTTCATCACGTAGTTTAAAAATTTGGTATAATCCGATACAAAACTTTCCCTCTTGTGTTATTAGGTCGTGCAAACTATGTCAACTTTTGTTAACAATTTTTTGTAAAAATAAAGTATAAAATATTCTTAAGATTATTGAAAATTTTACGGTTAATACTTGTTCAGCGAAAACCTATAAAAAAATTCTCATAGCTTGAGCGTGTCAAAAACACCGTCCATATAAATATCTCATCTAGTATAAGTGTATCCCTCAAGATTCAACAAGTTTTTCTAGTATAAAATTATGAAGCATAGAAACTACAAAAACTAAATAAATGAAAATCCAGCACTGCAAGACATGGGAGGAAGAATTAGAATATTTTTTCAACATATTAGTTATTTAAAGAAAACAGTATCATTAAACTATTGTATTTGACACAGATTAACTCCTGCAAAGTTCATGTCCTGTGTAAATAACTTAAAGCTATGGGCCTTTCTAGTTGTAAGACCATAAGAAAGATTCATGGAATTGATTCCATATGCCAACATGGAACTAAAGTTGAGAAATCTTCACAAAACAAAACACCAAACAGTATTCTGGGAATCTAGCAGTATTTGTTACACTTTCTATTCTTTTTAACCCTAAGTCCTCTTTATTGTGAAACTAAGGAAAGAGGGAAGGAATTCATTTAATATATTTTTCAAGGGCTTTGCCAAAGATTTTTTTTTTTAAGTTTAAATATCCGGCTTCCCAAATGCGTTGATCTTGGATGTGTCCGCTAATTTTGGGATTTGCACAAAAGAGTTTCACCGAGGAAGTAAAACACTTTCTATGGAAAGATTGTCTAACGATTGAGCTCAAACCACACCTCTAATTAAACAAAATTACAAGACTAAAAGCGAGCCTCAACTTTACCAAGTTTTTTATTAGGCACAAACTCGAAGTCCAAACCGAAATAATCAGTCAAACAAACACTCATCACATGTGATTCAGAAAGGCTTATTACATTGTCAATCTCTTAAATCTCGTTAGCAAATTTTATTTAGATACTCGAACTAATCTTGTTTCAATTGAGCACTTGAACTCATGATAAAGTGTTCTATTCGATACTTTCGCTGTAATTTTGAAACTTTGCGTGTGTTCTCAAATGTCTATTAGTAGTTAGCTATATAAAATATGTCACCTCCTAATAATACATATCAACCTCAACGCACTGCGATTTTACGATTATTGAGGCTAATGCGTATAATTAAAGTGACACATTCTAAATTAATTTATCTACGTTATTAACACTTGAGAACCCACGCAAAAAGCAAAGTTGGTCTACATTGAGAAATTGGACTAAACTGTTTGATATTTAAATACATCTGCAGAAGCCAAAACTTATGTACACAAAGCAGCAAGTGATGATAATAGTTCAAATGAATCACAACTCAACATTTTCCTCCCTATTTTAACCCTTATTGTTTTATATATCCTCGCTATTAAACAAACTTCATCTTTCTAAAACTTTAAAGCAAGACAATTCTGAGTCCTTTTTCCTTTTAACATTTTCTCCTAAATCAGCCTATTTTTCCTGCTCTCTGTAGCTATGAAGAAATCTAATGCAATAACACTCTCAGAGTTCCCTCCCCATATGAAGTTCTTGACCTGTGTGTTGCATGCAAGTTGTTCTTGACACCATCGTTATAAAACAAATGACATGATGAGCATTACGTTAAATCATCGACCTCCAAAATGATCTGATTTCTTTCAATCTCTTTCCTCACAACAGTATATCAATTTCTTTCTCCCTGCTTTCTCTACTTTTTGCCCTTTTGGTTCTTTTACTCTCAAATATCACACCATAACCTATTGAAACAAATCAAACTTGTTCGGGATTTGAAAGGGGCAAAAGACCCATTCATCTATCTCTATATGTCAGCCCCACAGCATCTATTCACCTTTCTCCTCTTAGTAACTGGGTCATTATCTGTTGAATTTGCACTTGAATCATCACTTTTGTAACATAAGCATGCAGCATCCAACACACCTATTGGACTTTGAGGAACTAAAGGGGTTGATGCAACTGGACCTATGACAAGATCACTTAGCAAAGATGATTCTTGAATCAATTCAACACACTTTACTCTCTATCCTGCAAAAATAGTCACAAAGGCAAAGGAGAGAACTTTTACCATTTCGACAATGTGAAGTTGATCAAGATGAAAGAGATAGAATTGAAAAGTAATAAATGACCAAAAATACTATATTTGTTTTGAAGAATTAACCTAAATAGTTGTACAATCAATCACTTAAACTAAAAAAATAACTGCATATAATATGTGTATAATCGTATATAATAGATGTATATCTGTTAGAGCTCGAAGGTTTATCTTAAAGCAGAAAAATTGAGTGTCCTTACTTCTTCCTTACATTGGAAAAGTAAACAGTGAGCCCGACCAGCTATTTGTATAAAAATTCCCTTTTTTTTTAATTGAAGAATCCGCTTTTTTGGGCCAACATATTTACCTCTTGTACTAGCTGAAGTAGAGCAGATGTTGCTTTCTCAGTGCCAACTGTCTCAGTTTTCACCACAACAGAGATTGCCACAGCTGCTGCAATCTCAGAAGGCTTGAATTCCAAGAAGTGAATTCCTGCATTCAATTTTCACCAACCTAAAATTTGAGTGCATATTCCTTTTCATTTTTCTATTAGTCAAATTTTAAAATACAAGCATACAAAGAATAATCTCAAGTAAGAAGAACTTTTTACCCTTTAATGTTCCTAGTATGAGATTTACTGCTTTGGTGATTGAATATCTTGAAGAATTTGATCATCATTTATCTTCTTGAGGAAATAATCAATGAATGTGAATGGGGTAACTGCCTGCATTCTCCATTTCAATGTGCTCAGTACAAGAAGCTCCATTCTTTGTATTGTTCTTGCTTCAAATACAAATTTTGCTTCCTCAATCTGTCAAATAATCATTACCAATTGTTAGATGAGTACCCAAAAAAATAACCCCCTCCGTTTCAATTGATATGTATTACTTTCTTCTTTCTTCATCTCCGTTTCAAAAGAATATCACTTTTCTGCTTAGTAACACTTAACTCAAACATCTTCACGATTTGATTAAACCTCGTGTCCAATCGCACTAAGACATATAAATTGAAACAAAAGGAGTAAGAATATGCGTGCAAAGGTATTCAAATTTCATGTAAAAGTTCACCTGTAAATCAAGAGATAGAGGAACTTCAGTCTCTTCCATTTTTGCTGCAAGAGACAAACAGGCTACAGCCAGCAACTGTATCATCCATACTTTTCCCTTCTATAAACAAACAGGAAGTCATTAACAATGTGATCAAATGAAACTATAATAAAATTTGATGACCAATTAACTTACAGGTAAGTCATAAGCAGAAAGAAACCTATCAAGATAGTTCACTGACAAATACAAACACAGTGGCCCAAAATTGAAATGTGAATGAACCTGCATACAACAATCAAGCCACCATTAATATTGATCAATACTTGATCAAACATTAATCACAAATTACATTGTGAAACTACCAACCAAGCAGAACAAGACAAGAAAACGTAAAAAAAAGCTCAGTCAAAGACAGGTAAGAATTGAATGAAACACATTTTAAGGTACCAAATTTATCTGGGAATTAGATAAAAACAAAAAGTAAAAGCCAAAGAACTATATCATCATATTTTCACCCCACCCCCCAACCACAGACAACAACAATACTCACATTATATCAGCATCCCCTTGAAAACAAGAAACTACATCATTGAAAGTACCCCTGTAATTTGAAAAGTTGATTCACTGTTCACAGTGGCGGAGCCGTTTCAAAGGCTACGAGTTCGACAAAATCCAGTAAACAAAAATGATGCGATTCAGAAAGAGTAAACTAAAAATCCTGACTCCGCCTCTGAGTATTCACAACCCATCTAAACTTGAAAGTGAGATCTATTTAATTTAAGTGATTAACAAGCACTAATCAAGAAAATTCTCACTAATCAATCACCCAAGAACATAAACTATAACCAAAAAAAAATAAAAATCACAGAGAGCCTAAAGAATCACCAACCAACCTTGCAAATCCAATCAAGAATCTCCCTTCTTGCCCCAAAATCAAAATCCCCATTTCTCAACTTTTCAAGATAATCACCACAAGGCATATGTTCACATTCTTTCTCAATCATCAAAGCCACACACTCATCACTCTGTAATGGCAGAACAGTCAAACTTCCACCCCATAAACCTCTGGTTTTGTTGACTGTTTTGATGATTCCTATGATACCATGTGCCAACATCATCGTACTCACAAGCCAAGAATGCTATTGTTATCTTCTGCACAAAGAAGGCTAGAAATTGCAGAATCCATACTGGGTGCCATAGAAATAGCTTAAAGATTGTATTCTATATACTCACTAAAAACAAGTCCCCTTATGTATATAAACGCATTAATGTATGTAAATTTAGTTTAAAAAAAGACATTCCAAATAAAGAGAAATGAATGTAACTGTTATTGGGTAAAAGGAGAATTTTTTTAATCAAAGGGTGGATTTTCTAGTAGAAATAAATGGAAAAATGTGAATGAATGAAGATATACGATTCTAAAGATATAGCAGTCCATTTGGTGGTGGATCAGAAGAGAAGGTTGGCTGACAGAAGAAAGGGTATCCTTTTATAAGGGATTTAGGGTAGAGAGAACTAGGGGCTGCTACTCTCATTCCTTCAAGCCTCAAAATACTTGTCAATGTGCTTTTTCTTCCTCCCTCGTCTCAAAATGCCATCAATGCCATCTTCACACGGTATTTGAGAAAAAAATAGTTAGTGCGTTTTTGATGATTATGATTTTGTCGCTATATATGTGTCTTGAAATATGTTAATTTATTTTTATAAATTATCTTATTCATTTATGTGTCACACTGGGTGTTTATACTTTCAAAAATAATTACTACTAAAAATAAAATGAGAATTACTTTTTAGTTCTATGTTAAACTTTTAAATAATAAATATGTTTTATAAGGATGACAAATATTTTGAAACCGAGAAGCTATAGATGACTTATTATGGGTTTGATTGGTCTTTATATAGTCTAAAATTTCGTGTTTACTTGTGATTTGAGCAAAGAAAAATGTACTCATGAAATTATAACAATAATAACAATAACATATTTGATGTAATTTTATAAATGGGGTAGAAAATTAGTGTTACACCCCAAAATTTTTGCCGTCTAAATGATATTAGCATTCGTATGTTGGTTAATTAGCACAGTATCGTATGTGTTAAGGATTGGAAAGATGTATGATTTTTGTGTTATGTGAAAGTGTCTAGAATTGGAGATGAAAACAACTTGATAGATACGCGGCAAGGCTGGCAAGACCGGTCGCAAGGTCACAAGCACGCACACGGCCAACTCCGCGCAAGGGGCCGGGAGCAAGTGGCTCGCCCGTCCGCGATGGCCTATGCGACATGGACCCCCGGTCGCCGCTCACCTTATATATATATATATATATATATGTTATGTTCTCGAAATCATTCAAATTATTTTCCAAAGCGCCCAATTCCACCCAAGACAAGCCTCTACTAGGTTTTATGAGTTCTCAGGAGACTGTTACAAAACCCATCAATCACAAATTGATGTTGGGTAATCATTCTTGAAGATGTAAAGGGTATGTTCATGGAGTCATATCATCGAACCACTTCGGATTGAAGGAGCTCCTACTGGGTAGAAGTCGAGAAACTTCCTATACTTTTGGACTAGATCACTCTTATGCTATAGTAAGTGTTCCTATTCTTCTAAATTATGCACCATGAGCTAAGTGGTCGAATTGAACTCAAAAGTAACTCGTGGTTATTATGTTATGTGCTCGAGGCTAATGGCCCATTTCTTGGATTGGAATAGTCATGACTTGTGAATTGTGAGCTAGAATTTGAAGGAAGTACAAAGCTACAATTGCAATTATTGTCTGTTTTAATTCGCCAAACTAAGTATGTAAAAGCGCCCCTCTGCCCTTTTCTTCAAGCATGAGTTCATGTTGATGTTTAAGATGGACAAACATATGTCCTTAACTCGAAGTGCAAAGGGTTGTATAGATGTCCTAAGTCATGAAAGATATGAAAGAAAGTTACCATTATCGAGACGTTTAAAGGATTGTGAATGTGAAGCAAACAACATTGAATATACCTATTTGTTGACGTAGATGTAAGTTGAGTCTAGAAACCCTTTAATATGGGCACTGCTAGATGTTCCTTATGTGAAAAATATGTATGTATGTATTATGTATGTATGTCAATGAAGACTCTATATTAAGTTTCATATTGCTGAAAGACCGAGAAAATGTTCAAGAAGACCACTTGTTAATTGAAACGTAATTGATATGATAGCGTTGAAATAAAGAAGCATGATTAAGGCTAACGATGTGTCGTAAGAAAGATGTTGTAAAGCATAGGTGTTATACCATGTTCATGAGGTGAGAAATAAGAAGCTAAAGAGAAATAAGTAAGAAGTGAATGATGTGCCCTTTCGCTTGTAACATACTAAGTTATTTACTCCTTTTCGTGCTATGCTCTAAGCTCTTAGGAGTCATTTGTAGAAATGATAAGACGTGTATCTAAAGATCTTCACGTTATTTAAAACTCGTAGCTGCCCCTGAATTGGTGAACGACTGCCTCGGTCGCTATGTACCCTTGACCATCTAAGAGCGAGTGAGTTTAAATTATAAATTTGAAGCGAAATTCCCAAAAATGAAGGGTATGAGACGAATAAGTTCGACCGCCGAGCCACTGCAGGTGGACTACAAGGCCCGCCCCCAACCGACGCTCGCCATACGGTAATCATACAACAAATGGGACTCGCTGCGGCGCGGCAGACGCACCAATTTCGCAACCCCGTCTATTTAGATTTTAAAAAATCTAGTCTCTAGAAAGGGCTTAATAAAGCGCCCAAAACGCAGAACCGACTTTTTAGAAAAAGAAGAAGGGCTAGGAGGTGGAAGATTCACTCTCCATGGCTAGGAAGCTACGCCAATTAAGAACGTCTTGGCGATAGCTTGGCAACCTGTGCAGGGCTATGGCTTAGTCACTCTTGTGTTAGACTTGATTAGCTAAACATATACGTGTGTATTATGGTTGATATGCTCTTTGATTTGGTGATCAAGACTTAGATAAGTTGTCATTAATTAATTGAATTAGTGAGATCCCCTAAGGATGAACTGGGATTAGAAAAGGGGAGATATCTTCGCAATGAGAAAAACCCTAGAGGAGAGAGAGTGCAATAATAGTTAGCTCACGCTAAGGGTGTATGGGAGAGAATCAATGGTAAGTAGATTAACCTTGGCGTTGTTAAATATACTTTCCTATGTATAGATTTATAACATCATTCTTCTCGAATTGAAATTTTGGGTTGTTAATCATGTAAATCATATTAGAAGATGCAATGATTGAATGGCTAGTAGATTAAGTTTATTTCTCTACGTAAAACATGAGTTGAAGCTCCGTGAGTTAGGGTAGTTATACTTACCAAATGACCTCGAACGTGTTGTGGGAAATATTGTATTGTTTGGATTGATGAATATTGTTCGTGTTGTTGGTAGCACTATGAAAAGTTAATCATTGAAATAAGCTTGATATGGTGTTGCCTTCTATCAGGGTAGGGTATGATAGATAATGTAACATTAGACGGGAAGAAGCAAATCGTGAGGAAGATGGGATGAAGACTAATCATAATACTGTTAGCGCTATCGCTTCAATCCGTTATTGTACCGTTGCAACGAGACCGTTGTGGCAACAATAATGTCGCCGCAAGGGAGCCCAAACCGCTGACTAGGCCAAGTTGTAATTTCTTGTAATGTATTAATGTAACCGATATTATTATTATTATTTGGGTATGAGATTGGGTTCGTAATCATGCATGTGATTGTACTCATGGGATATGTATTTGTAACTCTTCTCATGTGTGATTTGTTATTGTTGTGCTATGTTGTGTGTCCCGAGATTGAGAGGGATGAGTTGGTATCGAACGAACGTATTAATAAATATGGATGATATGGAAGACGGTGAAATGAGGCCTCTAAAGCCAAGGTAAAGGACTCCTGATGAATGTGTTAATATGATCGTACTCGAATGAGGATTGGATACTGAGTGCTCGTGAGCATCCCACAAGCGCATGAGAGAGCAATAATACGTATAGGTATGGCCAAAAGACCATGCTACTGGGTGTACCTGATATGAGTACACTGAAGGGTATGATAAAGGACTCATACTACTGGGTGTGGTACATGGATTTCTAGAGTCTCTCACGGCCATGACCGAGCGGCAAACATAAAACCCCTTCCGGCAAGTGTGTACAAAGTGATGTGACAAAGAGGCTTATACCGATATCACTCGATGGATGATTATGAGATAAAGAATGTGAAGGTATGGTTTAATTATACATACTGGCCGTAGGAGACAAAAAAGTACTGTGTATACAAGCGTGATACGAATATATCGACATGATTCGGCTCAGGTGAGAACATGTAGAATACCGTATATGGCGCATAATGTCCAAAGACATCTTATGGCATGTTTGTGGTATGGAGACAGTATGTGCATGTATTTTTAATATTTGAAAAATTGTCTCGCACGACATATGCTGATGGATTCTCTATGTGTATTTGAATTAGTTAGCCTGTATTTGTGATCAAATGTTGTTTTAAGTGGTTTTATGGAGTGCTGAAAGGAACATGACTCCAGTTTATCATAAATTACCCTGGAGATAGCGACAGACTTTGTTAATTAATGTGCTAGATTTGGAAAGGTGTGAGAACTCTGTAAGTAATCGAGTAGTAAATAAAATGGTAATCGAGCCGTACTTATCGATCATAGGAAGTGATAAAAGAGGTAGATGTGTTATAAACTATATGGCAGAATAGAACGTAATTGGTCAGAGTTAACTAGTGACCTAATCGAATAGCGCCGCAACGTGGCAACATTACCACTTAGCGAGATCACTGTAGCAACTTGATTCTTCGTTGCAAAGGGGGGAATGTAGAGAGTGCGCATTGGAGATAAGTCGATGGTTAGAACTGAGAAGGTACTTCATGAACCTTGATAAGACTTAAGAAAAGATAATGTAGTTATTAAAATTAATGAGTGGAATAACCATAAATTTAATAACATTGATGGTATGTTGATTATTATGCTATTGTGTTAACTAACATTAGCCTGGCCGATGATGCCTACTCCAAGACGTATGGTGCACGATACTACCTTACTACACCTTTTGGTATATAGGTTTTGGAAGGTTTGAAGTTCCTTGATTACGGGAGTACCAACATCATCTTCCGTGTTTTCTTCTCAGACAAAATTGTGTCCTTGTGTCTTGTTATGTATTCAATTAGATCTCTTATACCTGCTTCATAGACTAGTTCTTGGGTGAGTCATGGTTCTGTGATTCTAGTATTGTATTTCAATTATTAGTGAATTGTGTAAGTTAATAAAAATTTTCGGGGTATTGATTGTAACGGTTCGCAAGGATTCTCCTATCGAATAGAGTAGATATAAAGGCTCGCACGACTCGCCTATATGGGATCCCCCGAAAATTCACTTAGTTAAATAAGTAAAAGTTTATATGAACCTTAGATGTCTCATAAATTAAATGTCCACAATTTCAATTCCCAAGCTTTATGTGAATATCAAGTGTTTGGATTATGTCCCTAGGCTCCCCGAAGTTATGTACCATGAGCCTAGGTGACATACTAAGCTTACCTCTTAGGCTTTCTAAAATAGCTTCCAATAATCTAATTATCGGCTATACTTTAAAAGAAGTGTAAGTCTTCGTTCTAAGTAACTCCAAGTTTTGGAGTTATAATCCAAGTTTATAAGTCAAGAATTGAGCGAATGAAGTATGACTAAGCCTAATAATTATGGGATAAGTCTATTGAACTGGTTGTAAGCTAATGGTGTAGAAGTTGAACGTAAAAAAATTCGATGTGATGATCTTATGATTTTGTTATATACCTTTACAAGTATATGAGATGAGATGTTTGAAGTTTAAAAGGAAATTCTTCCTATAATTCTTTTCCTTGATGTTTAAGTGTTGAGATATCCAGTTTTCGAGTCTTAAGATCAAGCTCTAAGGTATCCTAAGTCAAGTTTAAGTAATCAAAGTGAGTCTAGGTGCATTAAAGTTGATTCCAAGAAGCTATAGTCAATATCAAGTTTTCAAGTTATAGTATTGTATGTTCCATGTAATTGAACGAAAGGTCTAAGAGACTAATTTGACTAGCTGGATATGTAAGTAATGATATGTTGTTGAATGAAAAGAAGCATGTTATGGATAACTATGAGGAAGTGAGATTCATACTTAAAATAATCGAGAATCATGAAGGCTAAAGATGCTAATGAGAAAGACGTTAAGAATTGACCACGCTTCAAATAGTCAAGAGGTTAAGCTATCTACTCCTTCCTTCTTTGTATTAAAAAGTTGCTAGGTCCTTTTAACTTCCGAGCGTATGTCTATACAAATTCATATATTATTCTAGTCCCGTGAACTCTACTAGAGATCACTTACTCGCTTTAAGTTTGTGGTTAAATACTAATGGAGAGTCTTATATGTTGTATATCCCGATTTCGCATTTAATGTGTGGTTAAGACCCTATACATGATATGGTCGAGTCAACATATGTTATGATTAGTGGGATACAGACAAACTCAAGTACGAGCCCCACGCTTCCACACATGATTACCAACATATTTTATTAGCCCACCACAAATGCTAATCTGGACATATATCATGTCGCCTCACCACCAATGCAAATAATCGATTAGACGCATATTATGTCGGGCACACCACCGATGTGGTTAACCTGCTGGACGTATATTATATTAGCCCACGCCGATATGGTTAATCTGGGTTGGACGTATACCCACTTAACTCACCCCCGAGTGAATATATTGGTGGGATGTATCACGCCCCGCCTTGGGGAGTATGACTGAACCCGTGCCCTACTAGAACTTGAATCGGCTAGGACTACCGAGTTTGCTATCATCCGGTGTCTCTGTCAAGCTCTAACTTTGATTCACTCAATCAACTTGCCATATAATCCAAGCCGTAACACAAACCCTACGGCTAGGCCTATAGCCACCCGTACTATAAACATTAGCTAACCAGAATCACATACATATTGTTACACCCCCGTAAAATATCCGACACGTAAGTGGCCTACTCGCATGTTGGTTAAGAGTTTTTGATGCCATACATGCTAGGAAAAGGTCTCTGGGACGCACAAGCGCCAAGTCGGCATTGCCGCAGTAATGCGACTTATAAATCGCATTCCATGAATGCGACTTAAAAAGTCACAAGAATAAAGGGCCTCCAAACTTCAGCTATTTCATAACATTCCATACTTCAGAGAATTGTTTGTGGAAACAGGGAGAACGAGGTTTCTTGTTACTCCTCTGACACGCCGCCAAACACGGCCTACCGAATTAATTCAGATACCTCAGGTATTTAGTAAGGTGGTTTACTTAAAGCGAGCTGTGGAATTGTCAAGAAATGCCGTGCTGGGTCGAAGTCAGTGTTGTGGAATTGCCTGCTCGCGTCAATATAGCCTGCCCTGCGAGAGCTTCCGACTTCTCGAGAAATAGGAGCTTGGACCTGTTTTGATAAAGCCGTGCTTGGCTATATATATATATCATAGTGATGTTTTCCGTAATATTAGTAGTTTAGTTTACTGATATATATGGTGCGCTGGGAGAAGACGACGAGCTTGCTCGTTGCTAGGGGAACCGGTTTAAAAGGTATAAAAAGTTAATTTTCAAAAGTTAAGTAATCCGCAAGCAGATAACGTAATATATAGAAGAAAGAATTTGTAGTCATGAATTGAGTCCCGTATGAGTTTAGCAAGCGGTTTTTGAATTTAGCAAAGCATGTTTATAATTATGATGTATGAGTCCGAATGAAAAGCTAAGAAAGCAATATCGTACATCTCGCATAATATCCTGCATACGGAGGTCGACAAGCCGTGATAATATCTCGTATACAAGATGGCGCGTATAGTCAGATGATATCCCGCATACAAGAGAGCCCGCATGAGAATCGCATAACACATAAAAACAGACATGCATAGTAGTTAAGTTAAACATGCTATATGTGATTATTATTGTTTGGCATTCCCAGGAGCATGAGATCATAGCTGCTCGCCGCCCGGTTGGCACCGTGCTCCACCCACCGTGAGGGTGGGGATACGTCACTCCAAGGGAAGGGCATGCCGTCCGGCAGTAGGACGAAGATGGGATGGAGCACTACCCATGACGCGATCAACATTACAATATACTACCCCGTTGTATGCCATACCATGGATGATTACGTATTACGCACACAATTACGCTTACGCTTACGCTTACGAGTCCTCCTGCTCGTACAATAATTATTTATATCGGGTCAGAGTCGGAGACCTGTGGGCCAGAGAGTTCTCAGAAGGTGACTAGTGGAGTGATTTATTTTTGATTTGTTTTGACCCCGGTAGGCAAGAGCAGATTACTTTTGTTGAATTTTCAAGATGGGAATGGGTGGTCAAGTTCCCAGCTTGTTATATATATGTATATATATGTTATACATATGTTGATGTACGCCAGAGCCGTCGCGCCGACAAGTATGCCTGCCTTACTCTCGCGCACCAAAAAGCCCGATTCTCCTATCGCTTCAGACAAGCCCAGATATTTTCTACTATTTAGAGTTTTTGTTATGTTGTTTGTTCAGCTATGATCACCTTGCTTGCATGGCTGGTATTGACGCCCGCTTGGGGCACCGCATTACTTGCTCGCAGGGTACCATGATGAGGAGCCGATCCTCGTGATTCCAAACACTATCATCATCAGCCTGTCATCCTGAAGGATAAACAGAGGTCTATGCTTCTTTTCTTGCTAGGGTAAGACGGTAGGTCGCCTGTCCTGATCATCTTACCGCATTTCTATGCTTGCAGAGGGCAGACGTCATTGTGTCAGTCGCCAGATATTTAACAAAGTAGTGTCGTTGGATCAGCCAGGCGGGCCATATTCGATAGTAGTGGTGACCTTGCCTGGCCACGATGTTCAGATTCATTATATTATTAGAGATAATCAGATTGCTTTGGTGGCCTTTGCTTACCTCCGCATAGGTTTCCCCATATGAGTATGGCGACTGGGTTAGCCGACATTACAGACGTGACTATGTTCAGCCAATGAGGCCGTATTTGGCGCCGTTATATAGGCCGCTGGATTCCATGAATCTCAGTTAGAGCGCCCACTGTGCACCGCATGTGCTTAAAGTACGTAGGCTCCAGCTTCAAATCCTAATAGGCACCAAAGCTACCTATACCTCCTGCTGCGGGCGTGGGACACATATGGGGTGGAAACCTATGCGTCGCCCAAGTGCCACCATGCCGACTAAGTTATTTCGAATCAAAATACCGATGCTAACAGCCACGTGACCGACAAGGTCACCACTACTAATCGGATATGGCCTCAATACCTGACAACATAATCAACAGACAAACACCAACATACGCACGCCCCATGCCTAATTCCAAGACAACTAACCACAAGGGAGATATATACACACCGCAAGCTCCTAAGTTAATGTCGGAGGTAAGATGAGGCCTAGACAGGCCCCGACCTACCCGTACTATACAACAAAAGAAAATGATATAAACCTCGAATATCAAGCTCCTATTTATCGTAGAGCCGACGACTCAAGGCTGCTAGATCACGAGGGACGGCCTTCGTCTATAAAAATTCGCAGTAAGTAATGCAAATGCCCCAAACGGCGTCCGCACCACTGGTACCGAGTATGTAAAGCAACCAACACAACCGAATATAAACAACAATACTAGTAATTTCGAAAGGCGTAAAGTATTCGAAATTGTCCCACTGGCTAATCTCGAAATAAGCTTATTCGGTATCGAAGGTAAGGTAGAAGCATACCAAGCCGTCATGCGACCTCGCCGTCTATCAACCAATAGATATCATGTATATACAATATATATAACATACAAGGACCTATACCATCCCCCCATAGTTTCTGAAGGTGCCAACCAACACACAATCTATGTTCCTTACTCCGGGTCAAAACCATCCAAAAATAAATACCCACTCTACTAACTACGAAGCACCTCTACCGCCTCTCGGCCTGGCGCCGGCTATGGCCTTTGACTATAATCGTGTCCGAAGTCCCGAGGACTCGTAACTATAAACTATAATTCAGACTGCACCGCCCCCGGGCGCAAGCGCCAAATGGCAAGCTATACCGTTATGTCGATCATCCGACATGGGGAATGCCGCATCCATCTTCGTCCTGGTCACACCTTACGCCACTCCTTGGAGGACGTATCCTCACCCTCTCGCGGACGAGCCGACACGTTTATTAACCTGTATGCGCGAGGACGCTCTTAAGGGTGCCCTCATAGCACAAACAGCGTCCCAACAAATAATAATCACGTATAGCAAGCATGTTGATATGAAAATACTATCTCGTATTCGATTTCTTATTCTGAACTCTTTTCTCTCGCATTAAATTGATTCTCATACCGAGCTATACCGTATCTCGAGATATTATCTGACTGTCGGGTATTGCTTTACTAACTTTCATTTTGAATATATCATAATATTATAAAACTGCTTGCTAGATTCATACCGGGCTTATTTTGACTTCGAATTCTTTCTTCTATTAGTTCACGCTATTTGCTATACCTGATTACTAACTTGCCGAAGGAACTAGTTTTACATACCTTCTCTTCGCCGATTCTCCGACTAACCGGCGTAGCTCTGCGCACTCTGCTATTTCTCCCAACCGCATTCATATATCACTAGAACTAAATACGCTAATATTTTGGAAGAAAATATCACTTTTAATATATATATATCCCAAACTTCGGCTTATCTAAAAACAGCGAAAAACTCGTTATTTCTTGAAAGTCCGTAAGGGAGAAATACTCACTTTAGGCTGCTATAGGCTGGACACTAATTTGGAGCAATTTACTTACTTAGCTCTAAGTTAACGACGATTCACCTAAGCCGAATTTCACGAAACTAAACCCGTATGAATGCTCCTCACGCTTAATACCTCACTACCCAAGATTAATCTCGAGCTTGGACTGCTGCTTAACTGGCCAGAACCAAGGAATTTTAAAGAATCCCTTTGTCCTCCTACCGTTTCGCTGCTTCTGGAAATTAATAGTGGGGAGAATGAATTTAAACGAAGTGGGGCTTATATAGTTGGGACCTATAAGTCGCATTCGTCGAATGCGATTTATATATGTCGCATTTTGCTCTCATGACGCAACTTGGCGCTTGTCCTGGCCCCTCCCCAGTTCTTTTCGCACGTATGGTATTCTAAAATCCTCTTAACCAACATGTAAATAGGCCATCTACATGTTAAGAATTTACTGGGTGTAACATTTATATTCATTTAGCTCACCTTGAATGCGAGCAGTACTCCAGAGGACGTATCCTATGAGTGATGTCCCTACACGCTATTACCGCTTAGATGAACCTTATGTAAACATTATGACTCGGATGACTTTACCCGCACATACCCGAGCGCCTTTGTTGTGCATTTACTTGGTTGCATTTGCACTATAAGCTTAGAGCTATTATTAGGTTTCGCTTTCTAGAGTTTCAAGAGTTTCTATTCCTATCTCTCCGATTCGCTATTTCGGTATTATTGGATGCTTAAAGCTAGCCCTACACACCAAGCACGTGTTATTCTTACTCACAACCTTCGGGCACGCACTCGTGTTGCGTATGCAGGAGACCTTGATCACCTTTAGGAGTTTGTGGGCTCAATAACCGGTGGATGGATATGCTTATTTCGGCGCTAAGGTCTAATTTTGCTTCTAGCTTAAGTTTGAGGTACAGTTATAGGTAGATATGTTTCTCTCTTCGGCGCTAAGGTCTAGTTTGTTCTAGCTTAAGTTTATGTGCCATAGGTAGGTCGAGCCTTGTTCGCCTTATTGGGCAGTCAGCTTTACACTTTTAGAGGCTTTATAGACTTAGTTCAATAATGTATAGTTTAGTATGTTTCGCAGCTTTATTTCGCTTTGTCAGTGTCTGGTTGGCCTACTATTCATGTTATTGTTGAGTCGTGACCTGTTGACGCATACATCGAGCTATACTACTATGACAAGTTGTCTTGTTGGCCTAAGTGTTGGTAAAGCATGCACGTTAGTATAGAGCTTTCCAAGTCACGAGTTTTGGGAGCCAAGCCGCGCCCTCCCCCAATTTGGGATAAGACACTGGGATGCACACATATATCTTTATGAAGCAGAGAGGTTGTTTTTGAGGGACCCTGCCGAAAAGAAAATTTCTTTCTTGAGAAAATTATTGCAGTAAATATGATGATAAAATAACAGAAGCAAATAAAACAATATATATAAACACATTAAAGAAAAAGAAACTAATACCACTAATAAGGATCGTAGAGTTCAACCCTTTTGTCTCTCCCACATAAAGTGCTGCACTACACACTCAATTACTTACTGGGCCCTACCCTAATTTTCAACCTCCATACCTTTCTATCTAAGGTGATGTTCTCAATAAGCCGGTTGTGTCTAGTCTCGCTCTAATCACCTCCCTAGTTCTTATCTGGCCTACCACTACCTATCCTAACTAGCGCTACAAATCAACCTTTTCATACCTTCGACCGGTGCATCCGCACACCTCGCCTTCATATTTGAACTATCTCTAGCTTCCTCATTTATGCCTCTTTTGTCCTCTACTGAGGCCACTAATTTCCTTACCATGCCCCGTATAACTTTTTTTCTAATCATATTCTTATAGTATTTAATTCCAATAATATTCATCCGAGAATCCTCATCTCTACTTTATTTATCTTCTGAACACCGTTGTTCTGACACAACACTCGCCCCATATATTGATCTAACCGCCACTCAGAAACTTATTTTTGAGTTTTTGCAACACATTCTTATCGCATAGTACCTCGGATTTGAGCCTCCATTTCACCCGTCGCGCTCCAATACGATGTGCGACATATCATCAATATTCCTAAGGTCCTGGGATTACAGAACTCAAAGATACTTGAAACTTTCGAGTATTACTTGTGAATCGAGCTTCACTTTCACCTCTCGCCCCTATGCTATGTCATCGAACTTGCATACAGTACTATGTTTTAGTACCGCTAACCCGAATCCTTTAGACTCTTGGATTTTTCACTAAACTTTCAACCTATCGTTAACTTTACCGCATATCTCGTCAATCAATACTATGTCATCTACTAATAACATTCACCATGATACCTCTCCTTGAATATGTAGTGTCAATTCGTCTATCATTAAGGCAATTATATTAGGAATAGGCTATGCGTAGGTGAACTTAGAATTTGAAAAAGACGAGGCACTATTGTAGCCTGATAAATGTTAGTCAAAACGATGTCACGCGACACCGATACGCTTCACGCAAAACATTTTTAGACATATATAAAACTTAATGTACCCGAATAAATAATTATAAATTAAATGAGTAAAATAAGCATAAGTCATTATGTTGTTTGATAGTCTTGAACCTTATTTTCACCTTGATGTCACTAGTTCTTGGAAGCAGTTTGCGCTTTAATGCATTTTTTTTTTTTTGAAACATTAATCAAGAATGCGGCGATCAAATTTGAACCTAGGTCAAATCACACGCACACAAGGCCAAAAGACAAGCATTGGACCGCTGCACCAAAACAAAGTTAGTCGTCGATCCCTAATGGGAAAAGTGTTTTGAGTTACCACCCACTATTTTAATACATTTCATGTGATTTATTTATAAATTTTTTTATATTATATAAAATCTTTTTCTAAATTTGTGTTTGGATATTCTTATTATTCCGTGAAAGTTATGTGTAAATCATTTTTATTTATACATAGCTTTTTCTTCCGTGGTCGTAGTCATATAATCGACTACTCAGGGGGTATATAAGTCGCTGATTTGAATTTATCAAATACCAAAGTAAATTAATTATATTGAGTTTTTAAATTTATAAATCAAATCGATAAAATTCAAAATTTTCAACCTCAAATTTTTAGATTTTTCTCAAGAAGGTCTTCGTACAAATCATATAACATGTGTTTCAAATATTTTTATAATCCTAGTAAGATATACAAGTATCTATTTAAAGTGTTTCTTAAGAAATGACATAAAATGTGAAATGAATGATGATATTGTACTAAAATAATTGAAAAGATAATGAAATCACATAAAATAAATATTGCTAATTAAAAAGCCATAATGAAAATGATCGTAATCTAAAAATACTAAGTCATGCTAAAATAAATAAAAAAACCTCAATTATCAATTCAATTTCAATTTAAATTAAATATTAAAGAGAAATTAAAATTAAGTCATGTATTTTCATTGTCTAAATCAATGCAAAACTAAAGAATAAATATTCAAACATTATTATTCCTAGTGTTAAAATTGAATTATTTTTTTTGTATTATTTGAATTGATGTTAAGTTTTGATTTAAACTTTATTTGAGTTATTAACATCTATGGGTTATTATAAACTTATTATTCAAAATTTACGTCAATGTTTGAAAGAGTATGTTAAAAGATAAAAACTCTAAAAGTTTAAGAAATATTTTACATTACATTACAAATAAATATTTTTTTTATACAAATTAAAAATTAACAATATTAATTAAAATTTAATTTGATATTTTTTTTATATATAATCAAATAATTTATAATTGAATTAATTGACTCAAAGCTGAATTTTAACATTTATAAGTAAAGTTGTTTTGTTTTTTTATATTTTTCTTTTGTTTGACTCCGAATTATCGATTTGGTGAGCTTTGTTAATTTTTTCTTGTACACTCCTAATTTTCACTAAAAGATTCAAAAATAAACTTACACGCTAAAAGCTAAGAAAATTTAGCATTTACTATATATATATATAAATAATTTTAAACTAATATATTGTAATTTTTTGTCGTACCCGATGAATCCCACGTAGCGCCCTCATGAGTAGTCGTAAATTCTAAAAACAACCTTCGAAAGCTCATTTCATTTTAGTAGCATTGTATATACATGTAGTGACGAAGATGCCCTTTAATAAAAGATATCATTCTATATTTCTAGGAATAGGAGGGGGCGAATGCGGGCAAGGCAAACTCGATCTTTGTAGGGCGGTGCGTGTTTAGTCTTATGGTGATGCGGGGCAGGTTGTCGATAGAATAAATCAAAATTTAAGTTAAACTCCATTCTTTTGAACTAAATCAAAACCAAATTTGTTATATGTTATATACTTTAATTTTTTGGCTGTTTTCATTGCCAACTTCTTTTTTACTTCTAATATTCTCTTTTTAATTATTTTCTTATTTTTCTATGATATTTTATTTTGAGGAAGCAAATCTTATATTATACGTGCATACTAAATATAAATCTATTTTTTTAATTAATACAAGTCTATTTATTGCTTTATTTAATTTCATGTGTAATATTTCTTTTTTCAGGTTAACATTTGCTTTTCTTTTTTCTTCTCTAAAAACACATAGGTGGAGTAAATATGTGAATTTAGAAGTTGAGACAGAAAGTAATAAAACGGAGTTATATAAATAAAGTTTTTAAAACGGTTGATATATATAATAATAATATATGGAATGGTTAAAAATATCAATTATGCTATATGAAGTGAGTCAATATAAATTTATAATTTACTCCAATAATCGTATCGCATCTGCCTCATTTCCATCCCTAGACATTATTACTTCCGGGCCAAAAAAAAAAAAAATTCCTACTTAGTAATATTTTTTCAGAAAAACAAATATGTACACACAGTAGCATCATTTGAAATAATATAAAGTAAATTAATACTTATTAATTTGGTATCGAAAGTAAAGCATTAAAACTATCATATTCTCATATCCAAAAGGCAAAAACTTATTAGTAACTCGTATTTATATCGAATCGATAAATATATATGATATATTTATATATAGATTTTTAGTGTTTAATCATGGTTAATTATCACACATTTTCATCTATATTAAAATTATTTAATTTAACAAATTTACACAATTCAATGTAAACACCGGATGTGAATAAATATTTACCAATAATCAATTCAAAACTCTTAATCAAAATCGACTTGATAATAAGTTGACACTGTTTGTCATGAAAGTATAACTTTTCCTATTATTCATCGACGAGATGTTTGGTGATTAAGACAGTTTAGAATGCTAATTATTAATTAAACATATAAATCTGGATGATTTTCAATATTAAGAGTAATTATCACATTGAGTCTGCTAGTACGACTATCTAAGCCCTCCTGATTAACTATCCATTAGATAATGACTTCGTAATGATACTCTATTCTTTTTAATTACTCTATAGCCTAGAGACAACGTGAGGAATATAAAATATACTCCATCAATTTCAATTTATTTATCTAATTTTAATTTGATACGGAGTTTAATTTATTTTTTTTAACTTGTGGTCTTAAACTAAAATATGCGTAACGTACCAAAATGCTCTTTAATTTTACGATCTTAAATATATTATGTGAAAAGTTAAAAATAAAAAGTGGTCAAAATAAGGGAAAAGACATTTTTTCGAAATGACTAAAAGGAACATGAAAAACAAATTAAAACTGAGGAAGTACAATGTAAGATTGCTAATAAACAACACACATGTCTACTTTCTCCGTCCATCCTTCCCAAAAGTTAATGACATTTTTTCATATATATGAGTGGTAATTATTTAACCCGCAAATTTTCTCATGTAACAACTTGTTATAACCAAGCCATTTATTCAATAAAATTTCAATTCATTAATGTCATTCAAATAATAAATTTCAAGTACAAATATTCAAAATAATTTTTTTATTTAAATGGTATCCTTCGCTATGGTTATAATTTCACGAAAAACCACTAGTGTTTGCTCTTTTTTTATAATCTTTCATGCTTCTATTTTTTATTAAATTAATTATCAAATAAATTTTTTTCTTAATACACAAAAATCATTAAACTATTTCAGGCATATATAGAGTGATAAATTGATGATTTCATCTAAGAACGTAAAACTGATGAGGTTGTCCACCAGTTGTTTTCCTATGCATATATGAGTAATCTTGATCCAAGAAAGGAGGGGGAGGGGGAGGGGAGGGGGAGGGGGAATAATACAATATCGCATTTGTCTCGAATTTATACTTTTTCTAGTTCATTCTTAAAAATATAAATATTATTTTTTTTTTTAATTTTACTCTTAATGAGAAGTTTTTATAATCTTACAAATATTATGACATGTTTATCGTGTCACAACTTACAAGTTCTTATAACCACACAAATATTATGACATGTTTATAAGATCACAACTAACAAGTTCTATAACCACACAAATACAATACTTAATATTACTTATCACAAATTTCAAAAATTATTTATCTAAAATTCTGTACGACTTAAACTATATCATATAAACCGAAACGACCGACATAATAATTATCCAATTCAACGATAGACCTTGGAGGATGGACTTTGACAACCACCTTGTGGGGTAAAAATGTTGAGATTGACCTAGGATGCTGATTGTCTGTTTACCACATAGCATAGCATAGCATAAGCATAAGAATGTTAGATTTCAAAAAGAGGTTTTTTGGGACACAAATTTCTAGCTAGCTAAGTACTCCCTTTTTCATCAAATTCTCCACTTTGTAATTTTTCACCTTTTCCTTTGTTGAAAGTGAATGCTTCTTAGAGGAAGCTACAACCACACTTTTGAGAAGCACAAGACATATCCAATCACTATGTACTTTCAAGATGCCACATATTTCTTCCACATTTTAATTAATGTGATGATATTTTTTTTTAAAAAAATTATATTATAAGGTGGGGTTTTTTAAAGAATACAAATAACTTTTAGTTTTTTTTCAAATTTAGCGATCATCCTCTAATACTAATGAATTACAACTTATTGTACAACAATTGGGGCATTGATCTTTGTACGTTGGTTGGTTTCATTATCATAAAGCAACGTCAAAATTGGCTTAGTTTCAAGATTAAATATTTTTCTTAATGAAAAATTACATCATAGAAATATTTAAGATCCTATGTTACAATACATAAAGATAATTTTTTATTATATACCAAACGTAATTTTTTATATTATAAAACATACGTATTGGATAGATTTTCGACTAAGGATTTTTTCCAAATTTTTAGGCTTATTTTTGTAGGAGCGGGTAGTTGATAATTTATGTGGCCTGATTTTTAGGGTGTTTTCAAACCTAATATTTCACATTCTACTAATTTTTTAAAAAGGACAAGAAAAATCAAATATCTCTCTCCCCCAACATTGCACAGTTTGTGATTTTGCTTCTATATTCAACTATCTCTAAAATATTTCACGACTCCTGCTGCGTAGAAGAACCAAAGGCCTGGAAGAAGCTTCCCAAGCAAAGGATGAAATAGATAAGAAGAAAAAAAGGCCAAGAAGAGCATTGAAACCTATAAGATCCGCATTTTCGAGGTGTTCAAGCAAATTCATCCAGATATTAAAGTCTCTAACAAGGCTATGGAGATGCGAACGCTTAATCAATGATTATTTTTGAGAAATTATCTCGAGTCTTCTAGACATGATCTAAATCTCAAGTTTTCATAAGAAAAAATCATGGATTATGTGATAAAGATGCAGACGAAAATTCGTAATTGTTTGGATCAATTTAGTATTTTTCGTTAGTAGTAGAAGCTTTTCACTATGTATTGTATTAGATTTTATTTCACTATGTATGTTGTATGAAATGGATATATAATATGGTATGTTCACCTTTTTGAACATTTAACTATCTCGTTGTTTGAAACCTAGCATACAAAAACAACATGCTTAGTTTTTTTTATATGTATGGAATGAATATTGAAATTAGTTTACTTCTTAATCTATTTATATTGGTTATATACAAGCATATTTTTAGTGTATAAAATATGATAATACATACCGTGTTATTTAATTTTTTTTATACTGTGTTATATACAAACATGATTTAGTGTATGATTTGTGTAAAATATGATAAATACAACCGATTTACATATTTTTTTTCTTATATATGTTATTATTAAACATATTTTAATGTATGAGTTGTGTATAAAATATGATAAATTTAACTAGTTTATGTGTGTCCTTGTATTTTTGAGATTTGAAATTTTGTATAGAAATGGTATATCTTCAATGTTCTTCGTTATTTTAACATGTTTGTATATTTGAAATTTGAATACACTCATGTATACCTAATTAATTATGTTAAATTAGGTCTTGTGCCTAACTCAACAATAAATTTTTGGAAAACTTACATACTGACCCCATCTGAGCAAAATACTTACCAATTGCTACCTTTTTACTTTCTCCCAACTAATTACGTAAATTATCCCATCTTAAGGGCCCATCATGATACCATTATAGTATATCCATATATTGTTGTATTCGAGGATGAACAAGCCAAGTCAGAATGGGGCCATGGTGCGCTCCTTAATCCTTCAAGATATTGTCATGGTATATCCATAGTACTATCATGGTATATCCACATACTATCATGGTATCAATGAGGAATGGACAAATTCTTCAGAGAACTCTAATCATGCATGATATCACCATAGTATATCCATATACCTATTACGGTATACTTCATGAAACCATCATAGCATATCTATATACCGACATGGTATACTTCATGATACCATCACAATATATCTATAAACTCAAGCCATGGTATCTTATGCACAAAAAACCTTCAACCTCATAGTGGGATACGAATTATAATTATTTTGTGACGACCGGATATACAAGTAATTAGTATGAAACGCTCGATTTTTATTTAATTAATTTAGTTTGATCTATTTTATGTACTTTTCCTCGCATTTTTATGGAGTTTGAATAAACACACTAGAACTAGGAAAACATGTATAGGGGGGATATAGGGTAAGATAAAAGTTTAAGAGAAATTAATGGAATAGGGATAGACAAAATCTGTGGAAGAGGGAAAATATTACATCGGTGATTGAAGGAAAATAATTTTACCTTTGTTTTTTAACCTCTTGTTAGTTTTTAATAAAATTCGTTGTTATATTTTGAAAAGTGGAACTCCTCTGTTAGATTTTGTAATAACAAATCTTATATAGTATATTTATGTTTTTTCCTTCTTTATTAGTCGATAAAAAATGATACTCACCCCATAAGTCACTTATGTGACATTTTTCATATTTTTTTAAAAGTTAATTTAATTAAAATTTAAAAATATTTTTATTTTGTAAAAATTGAATAAAAATTGAGGTCAAAATTAAAATTTATACATTTAAAAACTTAGTAGCTAAAAGGAGGCAAGAAGCAACTATATGACAATTTTCTTTTCTCTTGTTAAAAAATTAAAATTTAAAATTTATTTTTTAATTTAAAAATGACATGTGACTTTAAAAATTATATTACTCATTTTTTACTTCTTCGCATTCAAATAAAAAAGACTCCTCTTCTACTCAATCATAAAATGAGTTAGGTAGAATTCAAATAAATGAGGGATTGCTTTTTTTTTTTGTTGGGTCGGTACGCTTCTGATATAAGGGATAAAATAATGGGTGAAGTAATTTTTTAAAGTTATGTGTCATAGAAATTTCTTTAAAAAATCAGTTTTAGATTATTTTTTTTGTATAATTTAGTCCTGCTAATATAATAAATTACGCATCATTTATAATAACCCAATATATATACATCGCCATTAGTTAAACAACGAGATTATATATACATTATTTTTTTTAACAAGATGTATATCCTGCTCTAAAATTGCAAAGGCATATTTACCCCCTCTCTTTTTTTCTATTAAATAGTAGTTTGGTGTTTACGGTGATATGGACACTAGCCCATTATTGGTTTGTGGTATGGACTCAAGCCCAAATTAGAAAGGTCTCTTTTAAGGAGCAATAGCCCATATCTACTTACTTTGTTTAACTTTATTTCTGTACCCGACTCTTGAGTTATAACAAGGCAAAAAGGAAGTTTCTCAGAGGGTGGTGCTCCATCAACCACTGATGTTGAAACTTGACCTGATCCGAAAATTAAAGTTAAAGGATAATTGTATTCAATAATGAAAGAAAGAGCAAATTTAAATTATTTTCAATACGTTAATTATATTTTTTATATCCTTTCCAAATGAATTATTTCTATGACATCATGTCAATTTAATTGATTGTAACATGTTACTCTTCTAACAAGTTACTATAAAATCTATACATTGCACAAAACTTAAACTCGTCAATAAAACTAAGTCCATTCGACCATAGAAGCTAATGACCAACAACTTAAGGGTGTGTTAAATTGCCCTGCTCTGAGAACTAGATCTCCTCGATAACCAGACAACGATTAGAACAAGTTTGTTGTGCTGCTGTGAGAACTAGAACAAAGATAAATATATGTTCTTTTTTCTTATAGTGCCGTGTGTATTGTGTCCCTTTATAGGATCGCTCTCAGGATTTAATGAGTGAGAATCAATATGCATTAAATTATATTGAATGTGAAATAAATGTCATTAATGAGCAAGAGAGTAACGAATGATGTTGTCTTCGGAGTAAATTCATCGGACGCTCACTATAATTTGAATCATCTCTAATGCTTTGTTTATATCCTGCGATAATTTCTTTGGATCTCGAGTGCTATTTTCCTCCGAAATGCTAACTGAATCTTGCTTTGTCTACTTCACGTACTTTATCTTCGGTTCATCCACTGTCAAACCTACTTTTTGCCCTATACACACTCAGCATCTATAAATTTGCCTTGTCTCTCAACTTGATGATGTAGTGAATTGTCTCAAATTCTTGCATAATGCCTAGATTGAATATCCCATTATGCCTTATTGTGCTTTTTCTTGGATCAGCCAAACAAGTAGTACTAGCACAGAATCAGCTGTTGATGACCACATACTGCCCAAACACAACAACTACAAATTACAATAATATTACAAACACCTCTTATCATTTCAACCTCAAATTGCTACTTTCAACCCTTTCTAATGCCTCGAAGGAACATAGTTTATACAAATCCTCTATCGGTGGCGGCGGTAATTTCGAAAAGAATATACGGTCCGTTTATGCGCTCGGTTGATATCTTCAACCGCCATATCAAGATTTTGTGACTAGAGCCGCAGTCAAATAATTCGCTATGTCCCAGGGACAGAACGGTGTATTTTGATCTGGACGATTGCTATTATTATGTTATTTGAATTGGATCAATATTCCTAATTTGGATTATCAATCTATACTAACAAACCATATGTAATCTTTCGTTTCGCATAATAGTATTCAAATTACCACCGATGAACATAGCGCTTAAACAAGGTACGCATCGTTATCTAATATTAGCATTTAGGGCACAGAAGTTAAACTCGTTGAGAATCATAGTTTGATTTAATAGGCTTTAAATTTATTATTTGCACTATAATTTGTCTAAGAAAGGATCTATACTAGAGCACCCTCTTCGCCTAAGGTGGCTCGACCCATGCCTATTGATCACGAGTTTGAGCTCATGTGGGAAGCACACGGTGCTTACATTAGGATAACCGTTTATATTTGGACCCTCAAAGACCCCTTCTCGTATCTTGCTAACACCTAATACTTTGCGTATACCGGAAGTTGTCAGCTTTACTATATAATATAATGAAAACTTTTAAGACACATATATGATCTCGCTTAAATAGTTAAAGATACCGGGTTCGGGAGCAGCCATCTCTTTACCCTACATCCACCCCCACCCCCACCCCAATTAAGATTCATCTACCTTAATTAGAGGTATCTATCCTAGAAATAAAAATATTTTGGTGGGAAACACTTTACCCTTATTGAGTCTAGAGGCGGCAAAATCAACCCATGATTATCGCGCCCAATTTGCTTAAAAGCACTGACACCGACCCGCTATTTATTAGCTCAACCCATTTTTGCACTCAACTCATTTCAATTCATCAAAGTTCGGCTGATATTTACCCAAAGTGATTCATGAGAAATCTTGTCAAAATATTTTCAAATTTTTATTTAATATATTATATTTACTCATAATAAAGAGAAATATTAATTTTATAAGTTATCAAAAGATTATAAAAGAACAAATAAAGCAATTAAAACTTAATTAGAGTTGGGCGGGTTGAATTATGACCCACATTTTAGCCCATTTTAGCCTGTGCAACTTTTGGGAGGGTAACCCGTCTATTTATTAACTCACCGCACTTGACCCTTCAATTCAATCTAACCCGTCTATTTGCCACCACAAACGAGTCTATCTGGTGCAAACTTTAATAGGCCAGACCAATGGACCAGATAGTTTAAAAAAGAAGGCGAAGTTAGGTTGCCAAAACTAACCGTGATAGATGGGATTCAATGTCTAGTTCTTTGTTTAGGGAGCTAGTGTAATGCAATATTTGTTAGTATATATGTCCAAATTCCATCCTGAAAAAATAATTAGGAAATGAAACAGAGTACTAGTGTTGGAAAATATTGAAAATTATAAAAAAAATTGTAGCTTAGGCGTGTCGAATACATTGTTTTTAAGGATATTTCATTTGGTATATAGGTATATTTCCCAAGATTTAACAAGCTCCTTGCATAAAACTAGGAGTTAGAATCTCGACAAAAATTTAGATCGATAAAAATCCAACAACTAAGAAAATAGGAATAAGAATATTTCTTATTTGTGTTCTTTTTTTCTCCAAATGAAATGAAACAACTTGAAAATTTATAGGAGGAAGACATCAAACAATAGGCTAATTCTTTTGATAACAAACCAATGTTATCATCCTATGAATGCCAAGTAATGACACCTTAAAGATTGCCAATTAATCCCATTAATTAAGAGATGAAATATGAATAAATAGCTTATAAAGGTAATTTCATCTTTAGAGCATATAATGACTATTCAAGGTCATTTAATAGTCTTTAGGAATATGTGAGAATAATGAACATATTTGAATATTTTTAAAAGAACCAATGTTAGAATAATATTAGAAAATAATAATTCTATTTGAGATATTAAAATAATTATTTTTTTAATAATTTCCTATATACCTCAAAAAAATATCAAAGAATAAAATGAAATAAGTAGTTTTGCTAAATTTTTATATATGAGTACAATGCATCAATCGTATGTCTTGAAGACTATGAATCATACCTAGATAAAATAAGTTTAAACTTACAAAAATTGGTGAAGTTTAGAACTTTTATGAACCAAGAATTCTTTTGTAAGCTCATGGTTTTATTCTATCACATTATACTTGCACAATCTTTATTTTTATCGCGGTTTTGCACTAAAAGGTCATGCGCATATTTTGATATTCATGAGTGTTCTAGAAATTCAAAACAATTTCATAGAAGAACACTCTACACTCATATAACCACCCATCAAGCGATGGAAAGTAATACACCACCTATAAGGTGGTTAGGGGTGTCTGCCTGGCTTGGGTAAAAATCGAACCAAATCAAAAACTGAACCAAACTAATTAAACCAACCAATTTTTGTTTGGTTTTGGTTATGGTTTTGTTTAAAATAATCGGGTAATAACCTAACCGAACCGATAAATTATATATACATATATATACATACATACATACATATATATATATTATAATTATGTATACATAATATATTATTTTTATTAATAATTGTATTCATCAAATTTTATTTAATAAATAAAAGACTATATGCCAACCAAAAGAGAAATAAGAAGAGAAAATTATAGAAATGACAACATTTTCGGCGAAAATAGGCTTAAGTAGCAACATTTACTCTATTTACATAAAATGACAATATTTTATGTTCCATGTGTTGTATTTATCATAGGTAAAATGGATCAAATACAAATATAAAATCTGGTTAGGTGAGTGATTTTAGGGATTATGTTTCACATAAATAATCGCTACCATTATTCACTAACCGATATTTATTACATTCCTTAAATAAATGGCTCTAATAACCGATGGACTTCTTATTTTACACTAACAAATATAAAAATCTAATTAGATGAGTGATTTTAGGGATTATGTTTCACTTAAATAATCGTTTACCATTATTCACATGCAATTGATAATTATTAAATCCTTAATTATATGAACTCTAAAAACGGTGGAATTCTTATTTTATATTAACATCTCAAATCAAATCCGAAAGTGATTTATTTTCATAATCATATATTTTTCATTCTTTGAATTATAAAAAATGAATAATTTGTATCATAAATACAATCAAATACATGTATTTTAACAAATAAATTTAAAAGAGGCATAAAGGATTGTGTATTTAATTATCTCTAAAGAGTACTAATATGTATCTTTGTTAAAAGAACCGTGTTCATTGATAAATATATAACGATACAATATATATATATATATGTGTGTGTGTGTGTGTAGGGTACAAGCGCATGTATGTATATGTATATGTATAATGTAATAGCATGATTATATTGTAACTTATGTGTTTCATTGTGTCATAAATACAACTAAATACAAATAGAAGTCTTAAAATATATAATTTGTACATATACAACACATATGTAGATTCGATGGCATATTTTGTATATAATTTTATGTGTTCACTATCACATCGTAAATACAACTAAATACGTATATATAAAGTAACTTATGTACAATAGATGTGTAGTTATGATACATATATGATCAACCATTGAAGAGGATTCGAAAAATACACATGGACTACAAGCAAAATACAAAAATACATCCATATTTGAAAACAACAATGGCACGAGGCTTAGATCCAAAACGCGATGATAAAAACAACAATGGCCTGGAAGAATGCGCCATTTTAGCACCGGAAGAATGCGCCGCAGCAAAGCAGCTGGTCATCATGATCAAAATACCGTATACCAGCAAGTCGGCTTCCTTCGTTCTAATTTATTGTATATGGATTCAAACGAACACTAAAGCAAATCAACGAGTAACACTGCTTCTTCCTTTTTCCGCACATAAACTTTCGGAAAGAACAAGAAAATGTATAAACAAGTGGTTAAAAGAATTATTTCAAATTTGATCAAGAAACCCGATCAAATATATAAGATTCTCAAACAATTCAGGGTTTGTGATCTTTAAGAAGTGGTCCTCTCACTACTACAAATGTTCCAAATGAGAATTGTTGATGAGTTGCCGTTTAGTTTTGTTGAGATGGAAGGTTTTAAGAATTTCATAAGAGTCATAATGTCAATTTCACTCCTTCTCAGAACCTTGACAAGAGATTGTTATGAACTCTATAATGAACAAAGACAACTTTTGAAGAAAGTTTTCAAAGAAGCACGTCTCAAAAGTTTGATCTTTTACACATATACTTGGACATCTATATGTAGAATCAACTACATGTGTCTAACCTCTCACTTTATTAATAAAAGTTGGACTTTGCATAAAAGAATAATAAACTTTTTTCCTATTTCTAGTCATAAGGGTGGTGATATGTCCGTTGCATTATTAACTCGTTTGCTTGAATGGGGTTTGGATAATGTGTTTACTATTACAGCTTGATAATGCTAGTTCCAATGACGTTGCCAATGAAAGAAATGTCTAAACAATTGAGTAATTGGGGAACTAACATAATGGAGGGTAAACACCTTGCGTATGAGGTGTATGACTCATATCCTTAATCTTATCAGGCAAGATGGGTCAAGGAAATTGGTGATTCTATCAAGCGAGTGAGACAAGCCGTGAGATACATTAGGACAATCTCCTACAAGAACTAAAAAGTTTAAAGAATGTTGTGAATCTCAAGTGATAACTTGTAAGAAATCTTTATGTTTAGATGTTTTTACTCTGCAACTCTACATACTTGATGCTAGATATAGCACAACATTTTGAGCTTGCGTGTGAAAGATATAGTTTTTATGATAATGGATTGTTGGATTATCTTCGTACTTGTCTTTGTGAAGATGGAACTCATGCAAAAGTGTCCTCACAAGTATTGGATTGGGATACAGGAGGAAAATGGTAAAGCCTGCAGAAACTTTATCAACTTACTCTTTAAAGGTCTCCGGGTTCAAATTATGTCACCTCCAATGTGCACTTTGTGGAAATTGCCGAACTTGATCTTATTCTCGAAAGAGTTGATGGAAAATGAAAATGCTATCTAAAATCAATGGCTGAAAAATGAAAGAAAATTCAAGAAGTATTGGGGTGAACAAAAAATGTTCTTTTATTGCATCCGTGTTGATCCCGTAACAAGCTTGACTATGTTCCTTTTGCACAAGTGGATATGTTTGGGGAAGGACCCTGAAAGAACCTAATTGGTGAAGTGAATGCATATATGAAATCTTTGTTTGATTATTATGTTAAGAAAGGATCAAAAGGCTCTTTATTTGCACCATTTCCACCTACTTCATCTAGAACCATTGAGTACATCTAGTGTGAGTGGTTGTGGCAACTTTCAAAAAGAGGAACAATGAGAACCCGAACAACAATTTGAGAGGCATAAAGAAGCTAGTGAAGGCAAACAAATAGTAAATCAAGAGTTGGATAAATATCTTGGTGAAGATGTTGAGCCGTAGGCCGATGATTTTGATATATTGATGTGGTGGAAACTTAATGAGTCGAGATTTCCCATTCTTTTATGAGATGACTCGTGATGTGTTAGTTATTCCCCATTTCAAGTGTTCTGACTGTAATGCATTTAGCACAGAGGACACATTCTTGATCCCTTTAGGAGTTTATTGACTCCTAAACTAGTGTAATCTCTTATTTGTCTTCAAGATTGGCTTAGAAGTGAACCTATTCGTATTAAAGTTGAGGAAGATCTGAGTTTCTTGAGCAACTTGAACTTGGTAAGATTATTCTTATATTTTGTGTTCATTAAATCAAAAATAATTTTCTATTTATGTTGTGTAACAAGTTCTTCCATATTTTCTTTTAAATATGGCTAGTAGTGGGAACTAATCTAGTATTGTTGATAATTAGTTGCAACTATTAACTAGTGACGTGTGTGGTAAGTAGAAAACTTCTATACGTAATAACATGTTTAGCAATTTTATATATCCTAGATTTATTTTATAATCACAAGTATTTGGCTTATAATTCTGTTTTATTTGTTGTTAAGGCTTGATCATGCCGCCAAAATATCGATCACCTATTTAGAATCACGAAATAGTGGAGAAAATTGAGATGCAATATGACAAAATATATTCATGGTGGTCGAATTTACCTTATCACTCGAAGTTAAATGGAACTTATACGCTTATTACGTTAGCAAGTGCTCATCAACAACAAAGAGGACCAAAGATACATCAGTGATTTTGATTTACTATAATATTATTTTTATTTTTGAAGTTTAGACTATGCACTTGATTCTAATTATTGAAGTTTTGAATACCTCTTTTTGATTATGGCTCAATTTATGATTTAGTGGTCTGTGTTATGTGGCTGTAATGTTTGATATAATATTGCCTTATTGGTCTGTGAAACAATGACTGTGCGGCCATGTGGCTGTGGTCTGTGTGCGTATATTATTTTGTACATATATAGTGTTTTGTGTTGTGTATGGCTGTAGCCTCTATGCTGTAAATTTCAATGGGGAGTTGGAGACCATATAAATGTTCTAATATGAGTCATGACTGGATTGCTGCTGCTGGTGCTTGTGCCAGTATGCTGGAGATGTTGGCACTGCTGACACTGGCTGTTAGGCCTGTGGCAGTGTGCTGACTGCTGGAGATGCCGGCGACAGGTGTGTACCCAGATTGTAAGATCGAGAATAAATAAATCAAACTGTAATTATAAAAATCAAATCGAATCGAAACTATTTTAGTTCAATTTTAATTATTAGTTTTACAAATCAAAAAATTCAAAGACAAATTTTTCAAATCGAACAGACCAAGGCTCACCCCACTGTGACGTGTAGGTGAATTGGTGATGTCTATAAGGTAAAGTTGCAAAGGATCTAGCATTTTATGGATGTTAATTACTTTTCTTAGGTGATTAGACAATATAACGAATTCTTAAATTTATGTTATATACACTCACTCACTGAAAATGTAAATATATTTGCACAATTCGTTTAGTTTAATTCCAAGCCTGTCAGGCCGGTCTGCACTATGAAAAATACAACTTGGCCTGTCCGAGGCCATGTTGGTTACCCGGTTGGAGAAACTGTTTCAACCGCCAACTCTGGCTCGTGGGACCTTGCGGGTTACAATAAAATAATAATATTTTTAATTCAATTAATTTAATTTAGTAATTAATTAAAATAATAAAATGCCTTAAACAAAAATGTAACTTATTAACGGTTGAACCACCTGGTCAGTTCGATACCCCGTTCATGGTTGACGCGACATTATCAGTCTTGAGCCACCAGTTGGGAAAGAAGCAGGTGGATCGGTCCAACCCAGTCCCCTTCATTTGGGCCGGTCCTGACTGGTCGGAAAACGATTCGGTTCGATTTGATTAGTCGTCCAACAAAAGCCTCACTATTTCTTATTTGGTTCAATTTTTCATACTAACTCTTTTATACTTTTCTTTTTTAAACGCCCTACTAAAAACGAGTATCAGTTTCTATATTTGTTAACTCAATTATGATATGTCTTCAAATACGAAGAAGCAAGCAACGTGAGTAGGTCAAATGACACAAAACTATAAGAGGAATAGTACAGGATTTGCTTATCTTCATGAAGACTCCCGCCCTGAATCACATCGTGATTTCAAAGCAAGCAACGTTGTTAGACAAAGACATGAACCCAAAAATTTCGGATTTTTGGCATGGCTACGTATTTTTGGAGTTGGATCAAATGAAAGAAGTACTAACATAATTGTTGCTAACATAGTAAGTAATAGAAAAAAATTGATTTTTTTTTTTAAATTGGTGGGATTATTTTTCTTGTTAGTGGCTACATGTCCCAGAATATGCAATGCATGGTCAATTTCATGAAATCTGGATGTATTCAGCTTGGTGTGCTTCTTTTGAGATAACAAGTGAAAGAAAGAGATCGTTTTATCAAGAAGATAAATTCTGTGATGAGCTTACTCGTAAGTGCAAATTAATTATCTTTAACATGCGTTCCACCACTTACCGCCATTCCACACCACATGTTTATATTAAAAGATATTATATGCACTTAATATTTAATTTACAAAGCCCGCTCACTGCATACTATGTCGACATTTATAGGCTGGGAAGCCGTGGAAAGATGGTAGAGCAATGGAACTTGTAATCTAACTTATTGGTGATTCAAACTCAAGATCTGAAATCATGAGATGCATACATGTCTATTGAAATATATTTTCAAAACAATTTGAATGAAAGATCTACAACTTGCTTTTGATAGTTCATATTCTCGGTGACTATTCTGTTGATTTGTCGATCCAAATCGACCTGCAACTTTTAAGGATTACACTAGAGTAGAAAAGATGGATCAACTCACAAGCAACTCCATCTCACCATTTGTTTTTCAAGAACATAATTACTAAAGTCTATCCAAGATAGTGGTGTTGGATTATTGGTCACTCAACTAAGTAGTTAAGTCATTTTTTTATTGAAAAAATTAAATTAACAAGAATTTTTTTAAAAAACTATTAATTCAGGTGGTCACATGTATATATACAGGGACTATTATCAACCCTTAATTTTTCACTTTCTGAATGAAGACTTGTTTCTTGTAATGATAACTGGTGACTCTCAATTATTACATGAAACATTTCAAAGTAATCATACAATATTGTCTTTAATACGATGATTATAATTATATTAATAACTATGACATGGAAGTGAAAACAGTATGAAGAAAAAAGGCAAAAGAGTGGGAAATGGAGTGAAGTGAAAAAGGAAAGGGAACGACAAGTCTCACATACACACTGGTTGGAATAATTTGGAACAAAAGAGAATTCATAATGTCAATAGTACAATTTATACTATTCAAAAAGAGAATATTTGTAGATTAAAAATAAACTGGCGAGTATTCGAAGCAGTACAAATCCGATGATATTTTTAGATCAAAATGCTGAAAGAAGCGTATTTGTAATATTTTCACAAGGACGTATTTTGTCTTTTTTATATTAACATGCGGTGTTGAAGTGTGAGGAAACACAATCATTATGGGAATGCTACTTATAGAACTAGATTTCCCCCCGCTCTACAAAGAAGTTATTTTCCCTTCATTTTTACAAACTATTTTTCATAAAAATTATTTTCAAAATTTGACCAATTAAATATAAAAAAAATTGAACACCCTAAATTATACTATTGAGATTAGAATTCTCTTTGGTTCCAAATTATGTGTGACTTCTGATTCCAATTTTCTTTTGACTTCTACTCCATTTCCCACTCTTTGCCTTTTTTCTTCATACTTTTTTCCATTAGTTTTCACTTCCATTCTTCTTTCTACTTCTCTCTTTCTTGATTTACGCGTCATACTTTCTTTTTTAATATACTCGAAAAAAGTTTTTATGCTTTCTATTTATAAATAATTTTTAATTTTATCTTTAATACGATAATTTATACTTACTTTAATATTTATGACTTATTTAGATTCATAAGTCTCAAAAGTTTTTCAATCTTTTTAAAACTTCTTCAAAAATCATCGCATAAATTAAGAGGGACGGAATCGTACTATACTTAGATTTCACTACAAATGGTACAATTCCCAGAAGTTTTAGCAATACTAGCATTTGACAAGGCAATGTTGTAATAAGATTACTTTGAAATGTTTCATGTAATAATTGAAATTCGCTAGTTTATCACTACAAGAAATAGAACTTGAAAGTGAAAAATTAAGGGTTGAAAATAGTCCACATATATTTACGGCGACCTTTCAGATGATCACTTAACTTATAGCTATTATTTAAGAAAGTTACTTTTTGTCTTGACTCTAATTTTCTTCAACAAAGAAAGTAACTTTCTGAGATAATAATTATTAATTAAGTGATCATCTGAGAAATCAATCCTACTATCTTGGGTAGATTTCAGTAATTAATTCTTCAAAAATAAATGATGAGATGGAATCGCTTTTCAGTTGATCCATCTTTTCTATTGATCTAGTATAATCCTTGAAAGTTGCAGGTCGATTTGGCTCCGGCAGAATAGCAGAATCAGTACTAAGAATATGAGTTATCAAAGCAGTTGTAGGTCTTTCTTCCAAATTATTTTGCACACATAGCAATCCAATATGTATACATCTCATGATTTCAGATCTTGAATTTGAGTCACCAATGAGAGTTGGATCTATAAGTTCCATTTCTCTACCATCTTTCCACAACTTCCAAGCCTATAAATATCGACATAGTATTCATAGTCAGAGGCGAACTCATAACTTAAAAGTTTATCGGGTGCATCACTATCTTTAATATAGACATGTTAATATGCTAAAGAAATTATTATTGTAATAAAAATGAACATGAATAAACTAAAAGACAATACACACACAATGTTGAATAGTAGTAAGTGATGGAACTCATGTTAAAGATAATTAATTTACACTTACATGGGTAAGGAGGTCATCAAATTTATCTTCTTGATAAAATGATCTATTTCTCTTTCCACTTATTATCTCCAAAAGAAGCACACCAAAACTGAATACATCAGACTTCACTGAGAATTGACCATGCATGGCATATTCTGGGGACATGTAGCCACTAACAAAGAAAAATAAATCACATTAATTAACATTCTCATATACTATAAGGACCAATTCACAAAAAAAAATCAACTTTTTTTTTTCTAATACTTACTATGTGCCAACAATTATGTTAGTACTTCCTTCAATTTGATCAACTCCAAATATCCTAGCCATGCCAAAATCTGAAATTTTTGGGTTCATATCTTTGTCTAACAAAATGTTACTTGCTTTGAGATCACGATGTATGATTCGAGGACGGGAATCTTCATGAAGATAAACTAATCCTCGTACTATTCCTCTTATAATCTTGTCACGTATTGACCAACTCAATGTTCCTTGCTTCTTCGTATCTTTAAGACATCATAATTGAGTTAATAAATATAGAAACTGACATTCGTTTTTAGGCAGATATTTAAAAAGAAAAAGAAAGTATAAGAGAGGTAGTATGAACAAACGAACCAAATAAGAAATAGTCGAGGCTTTTGTTGGGCACGAACTCGTAGATGAGTATCTTTTCTTCTCCTTCCAAGCAAAAACCCAGCAGTTTCACTAAATTTCTATGTTGAAGCTTAGCTACAAGTAGAACCTCATTCTTAAAATTCTTCTACACCTTGGCTTGATCTTCTTGATAGTCTCTTTACTGCTATCTCTTGTCCACTAACAAGTTCACCCTGAATGAATGAAACAATTGTGAAGTTTAACTTTTATACGCGGACAAATAATATAAAAGAATTTTAAGTCTCATGCGTTAACGGTGTAAAAAATATTTACTAAGAATATATGTCATTGATAAGGTAATAATAGGTAAATTTTAATGATGAACATAACTAATTAATAACCTAATAA
>JACEIK010002342.1:23230-41965 GCA_018107945.1 Datura stramonium
GCGTTTTGGATGGTGTTGAGTACCGACGGGACGATAATATCACTGAACTTAATCTAAAACTTCACAAAAATGTGTACTAGTTAAATAATTTTTAAAAAAATGGATACAACTTAAATGATATCGTCCAAATAAAGTGCCTCGTGAAATTTTTACAGTTACTGAAGATAGGCTAAATAGAGATTTGGCAATGATGTACAACTAGTTTAGTGATAGGCCTAATGAATAATAACAGTCATTCCAAAAAATTTCACCATATATTATCATCTTTTAAATCGCGATCTAAAAATTTCTAAAAATACTAGATAATATAGCATTGATTGTACTTAAGAAAAGAAATGCCTGAGCTCTTAACAGTGTAGCATGCAGCTGCTGTATTCAGTACAAATGCATCAGCCTTTAACTAATTCCATTAACCACCAACACTTCAGCCTTATTACTTATCATCTCCTTAATTTATTGCACTAACTTAACACAAGGTTTTTTTCTCAGCAAAACATAACTCTTTTCATAGTACAAATGCAGAATTTTGTACGAGCAGCGTCAGCTTGTCATAACAATATATATATTTGAGTTATAAATTAGTTTGATTCTTAGATTTGGAGGTTTAAATGATTCTTGTGTCCTGGATTGATGTTTCTTTAATTTGTATCGTTTTCAAACGATGACAGTTGATTTTATATACATTCACATTAATTTTAAAAAAAATACCATTTATAGAACACAAATACTTTTCACGACGTTGCTTCAGATGACACTCTTTAGCGAATATTGTCTATTGTCACTGGCGAGGGCAAATGCAGCTAATTAATAGCTGCAGACCGCAGGTTCATCTGAACTCAATATTTTTGACGCGAAAGATAAATTTATGTGTAACATTTATTAAAATTTCAACAATTAGTTGGTCTGGACCTATAATTTTTAATATATAATATGTTTAATGCTAAAAAATTAAAATTTTAAATCCGTTTCTGATCACGAGTCGTGTGACTGAAATTTTCTCATTCTGGTCTTTGCTTTGTGGAGTAGATGAAAAATTAATTTAGTTTTGGTAGTAGATATAATGATTTAACATTTTGTTTCAAAGTAACTCCAAAGGCATGGGTGGTATAGTACCATAGGAGACTCCTACTCAATAATTGGAGAAAAGTTGGCCAAACAAAGCATGGGTGGTACCCTATCAACGTAGCAATGCAACATGCTGTGGTTAATTAATGATCTAAATTAACTATTTCAATTCTGGCATTATATATCATGACAACCTTGAATAATTGGCCTCATTATGACAATTAAGAAATCTTAACAAATTTCTTTAATATGTCTCCCATCAATGGGAGATTTGTGGCTTTCATATGCCTTCAAAACTTTTTGAGGGGCCTGATTTGATATAATTGTCGTCTACCAAAAACTGTTTTGGTCCTAAAAGTGAGTAGAATTGGTTATTACATCCATTGGCCTCGCTTTTGACCTACTCGAGTAGACTCTTTCTTTTTTACGGTTCTCATTCGGTGTCAGGTATTCATATTGAAACCCAACAAATATGATTTGGCGCTATAAAGTTCCACATTGAGGGGTAAAAACTTCTTAACAAAGACAACTCAATTTGAATTGCGAATATCTGATTAAGAATAAAAAAGTACTTACCACTTTTGGATGAATGGATGCTTCTCTATTTTAAAAATTCTTTTATTATATAGGTATTAGGAATGAGGTAAAAAGCATGCGCACGCATGAGGCCACTAGCAAGACCAACAAATGAAAGTGCCCACAGGGGGGGCAATTCCTTGCCGGGCCTAAAATAGGTACTACACATAACAGACCCTTTGCTTGCTCACTTTCTGACTATAAATTTGCTTTGCATCACATGGGTCAGCTCTTATGTTAGGAAAAAATCAAATTTCCTTTTACATAAAACCACACTTCTATAGGCTATTATTATACTTGACATTTATGTGGTTGGCTTATCTCAGTAGATAGAAATTATCCAGACATAAAAGAATTCATAGCAGATCCACGTTTTAGGAAGGTTCAAGGTAAGAACAATTATATATACTCGGATCAGCTTAATTATTCTCAGCTCGATTAGTTTCATGAGAAAACCTACTATCTTCCACCAAAACAAGTTTGATCAGTGGTGTTTGAGGTCGAGCTTACCGCATACTTGATTAGTTTCACACATGGACTTATTACCTCCCGCCAATATAAATATCGAGCTACCGTGTACACCCAGTTTGCACGTAACTCTTCATTCAGTCAAGCATCATACCTCATACTAGCGACACGGATATAGAATAATTTTCTAGGACAAATAACAAAATTTACGTAATATTTTTGTAGCATTGGTGAACATAAAATTTATAATTCTTCCACACTTGGTGACTATTAGCTCATAATTTAATATAGTGGCAAAAAATGGTTCAAGAATACTAAATATGTCATTTTTATATTTCACCCTTCACATCACGAGCTATAATATGGGACACTCTTAATGGTTGTTTTGATGTTGGGACCCCAGTGGAGGATGCATGCATTTTGGTGAGAACTTGAGATCCATCATTATAAGCGTGCACGTAAGATATAAAAAACTCACTCAATCACTATTCACTGAATTGGGGTCTGATAAAAATACATTTATATAAAATTCTCCAATGTTTCATTAATTATTTGGGTTTTAAATAGTTTCATAAACAAAGCATTACTTTTCTGCAACAATTACAGTATTAGATTCTCATTACAATTAAAAAAAAAATTGTAACTACAACATCCGCCACTAATGACTCTTTTAAATACTCGCTTAGGTATATTTAAGGGAAAAGGGTCAAAAATACTCCTCTACTTTAACATATTAGCTAACTTTGTCCCTGATTATATTATAAGGCCAAGTATATCCCATCGTTAACAAAGTAAACAAAATTGCCCCTCAATTGAATGGAATCCCCAAAATTGACTTAAAATACTCAATTTCAATTAAATTACTTGTTTTTCCTTTAAATCAAAACCCGATCCACTAAACTAAATACACTCATTAGGATTTAATTATTTAAAATAAAACAAGTTCTCATTATTCAAAAGAAAAAGCCTTAGAAATAAAAAAAGTTTCATCATATAGTTATTTCTCCTCCAAAAATATTGGAACAAACAAAATAGAAATCAAATATTTATCAGAGATTTCTTCATATTAAGAATGATGAAGCCTGATTTGAGTAAATATTTGGTTTGCTAATTTGTTTCCAATATTTCGAAGGAAAAATAACTGTATGATCGAACCCCTTTTATTTTTAAGGCTTTCACTGAGCTATTTTTGAGAACTTATTTTCTTTGAATAATTAAATCCTAATGAAATTATTGAATTTAGTGAGGCTGGAAGTCGGATTTAAGAAAAATAGATAATTTAATTGAAATTAGAACAATACAAGTGATGATTTCATCTAATTGAGGGCAATTTGTTTACTTGTTGGCAAACAACGAGGTCCGAAGGCCTTTACCCAAGCATGTACAATTAGCCCCACTGCGTTCCATTTTGAATGCGTAGTATTTTAATTTGAACACGTTCTTTAAGAAAATTATTTACTCTTAAAAGGTAAGATGTATTTTACTTACTTTTAATAAATAATCTTTAAAAAAAATATAATTCTTTAATTGTTTCTTGATTACGTAAAACTCTCTTTATCTAGAAATAAGGAGTAAAACTAAAACAACATCATTAATATATTTTTATTATACAAAAATTACTTATTTTAAAATAAAATAAAAAAATAAAAATACTATTTATTTTAAAATCGAAGAAATAATGATAATTGCATAAATATATTGCTAAATAAATATATAATTGATGGTTATGAATCTTTGATGTTAGGTCCATTGATTTTTAAACGGAAAGAGCAAACTATATTTGTTTGTAAATGATATTTCAATGTATCTTTTGACAATTAAAAGTCCTTTTTTTCCATGGTCATGTTGGCATTCTATGACCAATAAGAAACTTACAATTAATCTTTTTGTAAAATCGGTTTCAGTTATTTCTCACTAATAAATAAGCTACTATTTTGATCAATACTTGAACAAATGAAGGAAATCATTTTAATTTTGAAATTTAAACTTGAGAGACCTCATGATTCTTCCCAATTCCTTTGCTCACTAGACCTCGAGTTTTAACATAGCAAAAGGTGGTTCAAGAAAAAGCATATATATGCTATTCTTATAGTTTCTTGAATTTCCTTTTTAAAATTCCACAACTTTGTCACCCTCGTGTATGGTATTGCATCTAATAAGAAAGACTGAATTAGATCATGACACGTGAAAAACTAGTCATCCAACGATCGAGCGCCCTCATGATAATCCTCAAAGTAATATCAACAATCTGTTTTGAGTCTTGCACCAACCTATTTCTAATCGGTGTCGAGCCTAGACACATGCTACTAGCTAATTTTTTCAGTGTTTAACGGATAGTCGTTTCAATGATTCACATTAAAACAGCTGTTCAATTTGCTTTGATCCCACCAAAAAGTAATGGGACCTAAACCCAACTACTCAAGCATGAAGTGAAATATTTGCACATCAATGTGAACACATAATTAGTGGTAATTAATAGTTGATGAGTGCTGATGTTAGGTGCATTTGCTAAATGGGAAAAAAGGAAGGAATAAATTAGGTTTGTAAAATGACTTTCATTGTATCTTGTAAGACAATTGATAGTCCTTTCGGTTCATATTAGTCCATTCTATGGCCCATGTTGTCATTCTATCTATAACCAACAAGTAATTATAAAGTTTTGAAAGCCACATTCATTAACATGAAAAGCAAGTCCCTCTCTGAAGGGTTTTAAAGGCGAAGGTGTGAGACGAAGATATTTTGCAATTTAAAATATGGAGCGTAAATTTCACATAATCTATGAGATATATATTTTATTTATTTTTAATTTTATAATTTATTATTATAAAAAAAGTAAAAAAGACATTATATTTAATAATTTATAAATAAATATTTAATAGTTAATAGAAAAATATTATAATTATTATTTGAGAAAGATAATAACACAAAAGGCGATAATAGTTGAGATAATATTTGAAATAAAATCATCATCTACTTTTCTCCACATCTCTTGGTTCTTCTTATTCTCAATTAATATTTGCATTATTATTTATATATTTTAAAAAGAGAAGGATAAGTACTATAAGAGTAATGTCAAAATATAGATAAAATTCTCACATAGTGTCGTGAATTCTCTATTCTATCAAAATCATCTAAAAAATTTATTTATGACATCATCATTTCTATGAGAGTTGCTACGTATTGATATATTTTAGATCGGCGCAATATGAAAAAATAATAGCATAAAATATAATTATCACTTACCAATAATAAAAAATATATTTTTATAAAAATAATTTTAAAAGAATAAAAATAACATTCGAGACTTACACTCTAATTTTAAGATTTACACTTTATAAATTTATACTTTTATTTATATCTTAAAAGTATTTTAATAGCAACCGCCTGAAAACTCTTTTGAAAATACACCACTCGAACTTGTCAATTTTAGAAACTTTTGTATGTGATTGTTTTTAGTGTGTGACATGTCAACAATTTAGTGGATGTGTAAGTGGTGAATAAAATAGGATGAATATAATAATATTCTGTTGGTTTTTGGTGGAGGATCCGGTTTGTATCCCCATCAACGCCCTTTAGGAAAGGAGCTTCTAGCCCCACTTTTCACACAGGCGAAAGCTTTATAAAATTTTGGAAAATTCAAAATATCTTTAAATGATGTGAAATTAAATAAAAATATTTTTATTTAATAATTTTAATTAAAAATATTTTTATTTTTTTTATTTTTTTTATTTTTTTTATTTTTTTTATTTTTTTTAGTTTTTTTATATTTTTTATCTTTATTATTATTTTTGGGTTAAATTTTTTCAAATAAACTAATTATTATTATTTTAAACACATTTTTTTTTCTAATAAAAATATTATAACTCATCATGAGTTTTTATATATGTAAGAACACAACATTCATCATTAATTTTATTTAGATAACGATGAAAAAATTATAATCAATTAGGAAATATTTTTATTTCTTAATATTTTCTTAATTGAAGAAGGATAAACATTTGATAATGTAATCCTTGATTTTAAAGTTAAAATACAATAATTATAATGACATAAAACACATATGAAAATTTATTACATTACTTCAAATCACAAAATATCATCGATAGAGTTATTGTGAATCTTTTTTACATTTAACTTTAAAATCACGAAATATATTAGCAAACGCTTATCTTTCTTATTTGTTCTTTGACTTTTAAATTTTATGAAAGGTGGTAATCTCTTTGTTTCAATTTGTTTGTCCGATTTTGACTTGATACGAAATTTTAAAAAATAAAGAAGACTTTTGAAACATGCGGTCTTAAACTAAAGATATTAAAAAATATAAACTATTCTTTTAATACTTAATTAAACTCAAATTATCCACATTTTAAAGAATTTCTAAAATTAATTTAATTTTTAAAGTTCAAAATAGCAGGTTATCTCAAATTATTTGTTATTTTGAAGTTCAAAATAAAAGTAATTATTTTTTGCTCAAACTAGCCGTAATAGTTATCCCAAATTATTTGTTACTTTTGAAGTTCAAAATAAAAATAATTGTTTTTCTCGATTAGCCATAATAATTATTATTCTTGAAGACCGACACTTTAATTATGAGTACAATGCCCCACATGAACGAAAGCACAAAAAAAAAAGTAATGATAACGGAGTTCGAAGAATTACTATGCGTTAAAATATGGCAAAATTGCAAATTGTTCCTGTTAGCATGCTTATATGAATTGTCCTTTTAAGTCAAAGTTAAAATATGTAAAATTATCAAATTACCCTCGTCAACATGCACCTTTGTTGACGGGGAGGTACTGCTTTCACATATATTAGCAAGTAATATAATCTCTCCGTTTCAATTTGTTTGTCGACTTTGACTTGATGAAATTTTAAGAAAGTAAAGATGATTTTTGTGGTCTTAAACTAAAGACATGCCGAATGTTCCAAAATGCATTAGTCTTATGGTTTAAAACATTTCATAGAGTTATCTCAAATTATTATTTATTTTTGAAGTTCAAATAACTTTTATCTCAAGTATTTATTATTTTGAAGTTCAAAATAAAAGTAACTATTTTTACTCAATCTAGCCATAATTGTTATCTCAAATTATTTGTTGGTTTTGAAGTTCAAGATAAAAGTAATTATTTTTGCTAAATCTAGCCGTATTAGTTATTAATCTTAAAGGTCAACACTTTAATTATGATATAATGCCCCGCGTGAACAAATACACACAACACACACAAAAAAGAAGCGCGTCCACAAGTTCAAAAAATTGTATACCTTAAAATATGTGAAACTATCAAATTATCTACGTCAACATGCCTACATGAAGTGTCCTTTTTAAATCAAAAATTAAAATTTGTGAAATTATCAAATTACTTCAATCAACAAATAGGCATATTGACGGGGAGGTGCCCGCTTTCACATTTATTAGTAAGTAATATAAGCTTGGAAAAATCATGGAGGTAATAGCAAAAATCGTACCCACAGTCAGGGACCCCTTCCCTTCCGCATAGGATTGGAATTGTACAGTTGGCTCAACTCTCGTGACTACTATCCTTCAGTGAAAATATTATAATTTCCTGTAAGAATATCGGAATGATGAATAGTTTGGTATTACGAAAACTAAACTCAGAGAGCTTCTATTTGATATATAACTCATAGCTTGAATCATTATAAGTTAGGAGATATATATGATCGTTCGAAATAAGGACACTTGTGGCCAAAATCTTTTTTCATCCTTATATAATTTCAATCTAGATAAATAATATGTGAGGTGGGGGTGGGAGTAGGGTACGGGGTGGTAGGGATAGAGGTTATGTGCGAGGTAAACCTAAATGTGAGTGATAGCAAAATAGCTTATATTTTGATAACCCGCTCAACCCGTTCATATTTTAATGAGTTGGATGAGTGATTTATTAGATGGATAAAATTTAGGTTTAAGCCCATATTCAATCCATAGAAATATGGGTATTCATGAGTAAAATATGGATAAAATATAGGTTAGCTAAATTGGTTAAGCTTCTAACTTTTATTCACTCAAAATTCATGATATCACAAAAATTCTATCTTCCTTTCTTTTTATGTTTTTTTTTCTCTTTATAGTTGATCACATTTGAAACTTCCTTTTCTCTAAATAGTATAAGTATTATTTAGCATTTTTGAAAAAAACATCTTCTTTTTTTGTTGCATACTTAAGTACAAATTGCAAGAATAATAAATATATAACCGTCAAATTTTGTATCAAAGTTGGGATCGAAAATTGGATCTCGAATCTCAAGTCTCGAGTCGGGATAGAGAGTCGGGTCTCGGGTTGCTTTCAAGATTTGGGGTAGAAAATCGCCGGTTGGGATCGAGTTGAGGTTGGAGCGGGGTCGAGGTCGGGATCGAGGATGGGAAGTATTTGGCGTCATCGGAGTCGGAGTGAGGTCGGTGTTGGTGTCGGAAATCGAGGGTCGAGGTTCGAGGTCGAGATCAGAATACGAAATCGGTCTCGGTTGGCCAGAGACTTGGATCTGGATCGGGTCAATGTGGGGGTCGTCATAGAGCTCGGGAGTCGGATCCTAGGTTGAGCCCGGAAATTGGGTCTTGGGTTGAGTGTCGGGGAGTCGGGCAGAGAAATGACACATAACTTTATGTGAAAAGTCATTTTCCTTAAATTAGAGAAAAAATAAGTCAATATCTGAAACAAAAAATTCAAATCATTTAAATTAACTAACTTATAAGAAAATTGAAAATTATTTTCAAAAATAATACATCCTTATAAGTGATTTATAAATATTTCAAATCATGTATTCGTATTGATATTTTTAAAATGCATTATGCACATTTTACTCCTAAATTGTAATTTTTTACTTTGAAATCTAGTGATAATATTTTTTCTCTTGTTATTACGTATTTTTTTATATTGAAAAATTATAGAAAAAAACTCTATGAGTTTTATGATACATTAAAACTAAATAAAATATTTTCAACATTTCTTACTTTAAAAAACTAAAGTATTTTGGATATTAAATTCTAATTAGAATACTATTTGCTCATGAAAATATGGGCAAATATATTTTTACCTAACACATTTTGCCTATATGAAATATGGACGGGTTGAAAGATTACTCTCATTTTACGTTGACCCATTTTCAACTGCCCAAATTTAACTCAATTCGCCCATTTACTACCACTAAAGTAGGATACATGAAAAAAGATTATGTGTATATATTGTGTCGTATATACCTGAAGATTGATATATATTTAATTATGCCCTCTTAATAATAAAAAGTGCACTTGGGATGTTTGGCTGAAGCTGGTCTGCTTTCCTAATGGTGACCCTCGATGGAATCTCCAATTTTGTTGCTTTTACATTTCCTTTTCTGTTTTAATTTAAAGGGCTTATTAACAACAAAAATGGTGCTTCTAGGTTCAAACACAAATCACTTTGAATATTTTACACAATATTGGCTATTAGGCTATCACTCTCCTGATCTCTCTCAACAAAATTAAAATCCAACTTATTAGGTTAAAATTCCTTACTTGATTAATATATTTTAGGGGTATTCACGGTTTGTGAAAAATCAAATCAAGCCGATTTAAAAAATCGATATTTTGTTTAGTTGGTTTTGTTTGGTTTTAAATTTTAAAAGCGATAATATTTGATTTGGTTTTGGTTTTACTAAAATAAATGGAAATAACCAAATTGACCGATAAATTTTATAATTATTTGAATATATGTTATTAGTTTTTCATAAATAATTATAAATATTTTATACTGCTTTGTAATCATTAATTTGGTTTTTAGTATACTTTATTTCACATACTATAACACTTTTAAATCCTATTACTTAAAAATATGTCCAACCCAATACTCTAAGTCTAATTGTTCATATGTGGTAAGGCATATTGCAATTTTTTTTAAAACTTTTCTTTGCTAAGACATCCATCTACTCTTCAATCCTTTGCCTCTTTGATTTTTGAAAGGTTGACTATTTTATTTAAAGTTGTATATTGTTTTACGTATGGATATTAGACATGTGAAGTGAAAAAACATCTACAGTTATGCAACTTAAACATGCTAAAACTTTAGAACGGTGTTGAATGATAATAGAAGATTCAAATATATTCATCTCGTGATAGTAGAAAGAAATTTGTTGATTCCTAATATTCACTTGAAATAATTATCTCATGTCTACGTTGTTTTATATTATTAATTATCATTAACTAGTTATAAACTAAAAAAATTAAAAAAATTAAAAAAATTAAAAAAATTAAAAAAATTAAAAAAATTAGTTATTTATTTTATTTGGTTTGGTTTGATTTCTAAGTTAAAGCCGACTAAATTGGTTTGATTTTGGTTTAATAAAAACCGACACAAACCGAACTATGAACACCCTAAATATATTTATATTTTTTCACTGCTCACTCACAGTAACCCAGTTGGACACGACATTATTCTGCAGTCATCATTAATAGCATCTACCTTAGGATAATAATGTCTCGCGATCTTCAAATCCCTGAACTTGCCTGGCCACACGAGGGTGGGGAGTGAAAACGGGCACTATTGGAGGATCGATAATATGATATGCCCGCTACGAAATTTGTTTTCTCAGCTATTTCCATAGAAGTCTTATATATATATATCTAAAAAAATATTTTTAAAAAGGTTTTTTTTGTTTTTTTAATATTTAAAATTAAAAAACATTCTAAACTATTTTTCCTTGTACCGAACACACCGCTGGTGTTGAAGGTTTCTTCACTCACAAGAGAACATGTACCACTTGGAAGTATATTTATTGCTTCATGAAGTACTAATTAAAAGTGCTAATCCCTGTGTGATGTTATTGTTGACATGGTTTACAAAATGTCCTTTTGTGGGCTTTTAGCCTTTTACAATAATTTATTTATTGAATAAGAATTACTAGTATGTTGGGTTGATCAAGACAAGAATAAGTGTTACTTTGACTATGATGAAAAATCTCTTTAATGTAAAGATTGAGTAAGCATCATGAAGTTAAACAACTTTTAAAACCAATTAAGCTGGAAGTTCTAAGATCTACGTATGGGTACATCAATTATAATTAGCAGGGAGTAATGTGTTATTTATCTAATCTTGTTTATGCGGTAATTATAGTATTATTATGTATAATGTCTTGCCGTTAGATTTTTGATTACCTATTGTTAGTATTTTTTGCCTTAATTTTCTGAATTGTTTTGATTTGCTTATTCTTGAATCGAAGATCTATCGAAAACAATTTTTCTATCTTTAAAGTAGGTATAAAATCTACGTACACTCTACCCTCCCCATCCATTTTTTGAAACTATACTGAATATGTCTTATCATAAGCTCCATTGGAATTCTTTTTAAAAAAAACAACAAAAGAAAAAAGAAGAAGGTAGGATTAATTATTTAATTAGCTTCTTTCAATTCTTATTCCAAAGAGTATTTCCTGTGATGAACCCCATGTTTTGTTTTTTGTTTAGATCGGAATTCAGAGGTATTTGGCAAGCTCTCCATGATAAGCTAAAAGTGATAAAAGAATACAAAGAATTTTGAAATTTAAAATTCTCGTTTAAAAGATCACTTGTTTAATCAATTCGATCGAGATGAACTTTATGTTATTACAGTATTAAGCAATAAAAAGACAAATATATGACCAAGTCATATTAGCACCACACTCTCCTCTTTACCTTATCTGTCCCATTTGGCAATAACAAACTTTGTTTTGGATTTTTATAAAAGAAAAAGAAAAGTGTTGTTCGATCACCTTTTTGAACTTTCGAAATCCAATCTTTCATATATATATATTTCACAAAACTTAAAATCGTATAATATTATAATAAAATTTGTAGAAGAAAATGATTATACCTTTGGAGAGATTTGAAATTTTTTAAATAATTTAACTATTTTCCCCCAAAAGCAACTTAGAAACATTTTTATCAAAAACTGAAGTTTGCACGCAATTTGTGTTAAAAACCCAAGGAATTAAAGGAAATTATTTTTATAACAATACTTTTTAAAAATAAAAAATGATCGAGAAAAATTGAGTTGCGCCCACGGGTATCTAGCCTTAAGCACATAGGTTCATATGAACACATTAATTTGTTTGAACTTTGTATTTAAACTAAAAGTATTCTAAATACATAAAATATTTAAAAAACGAACATACACATAAAAAATTTTAAAATACAAAAAAAATAAAAAAAATCATAAAATTCAAATCTTAAATTTATTTGTGTTTACACCCCTAAACAAAGGCAATATGGTACTACTCCAATTACCAATATTTCTTCCTTTATTTTTACTTATCCACTTTAAATTTTACACTCTCGTTAAAAAATAATAATTTATATGATAACATCATAATATTCATATTCATTGATATTTAGTATTAAATTTTGAAAAATAATTTAAGAAAATAACCCATTAATATTAAAGATAAAACATGAAAAAGAAAATTTTTCTTGATATGCTAAAAATAAAAATATATTTTAATACGGTAAAAAAATAAAAATGGACGAGAGGAAGTATGAACCGTAAGAATGCCACTCTTGACAAAGAATCACATTTATAAATCTTTTTTATAAAATTTTATATTTCTTTGTATATATAAAAGAAATTTATAAGTAATTATAAAGAATCATTTTCATGGATTGAATTAAGGGGATGGGGGATGAAGACATAATAGGGAAAAGTATAATGGGATTGGGTGTCAGCCACAAATCATAAAGTTAGCATTTTCATTACAAATTAAGAAAAAAAAAGGTATCATGTGGTGGTGATGTGTAAAAGAAATAGAAGAACTTGGCTGCTGTGAATGGAAGCATGTATCACCTCACTCTTTTTCCTTTCTTAATTCTTAATTCTCATTGCCCACACCTTACACTTTCTTCTATTTTTACCTTTTCCCCTTTATTTCATTATTCTGCTTGGTCCCTTCAATTTTTTCATATTTTTTATTTTTTTTATTTTTTTTATTTGTTATGTTTTAGTTAAAAATTGATGTTAATTTTAATATTTGATGGGTATTTTAATTATTCAAATGTTAATTATTTTATCTTTTATGTTACATAAAATGATATAAAAACTCCTTTATAACTTATACATATATTAGTTATGTCGGTTTCTAAACTACAAATCAAACTTGTATTAGGTGTGTTGAATTTTATTCATGTCAACAGAATGCAACCAAGCATGATATTACTTATGCGGTTTTTAATACATGAGTACGAAAAAAATTCTTGATAGAGAGTGTTATCTAGCAAATATACTAATATGAATTTAAGTTAGATAAACTCCGTGATACCAAACATCATATGATCAAAAAAAAAAAAAGGTTCACAAGCAAAGAATAATCCGAAAGTTAATGAGTCTTATGTTAGAAAAATTAGTTTAGAACTTATATTACGTATATTACACTGTATAGTAAAATAATTATTGTGCAAGATAAAAAGAGGGCATGCAATGGTGGGTTTGGATTATTGATTTATATTAGTCCCGCAGCTCAAAGATGCGCATATTACATATAGATAGAACAAAGAGAGATTCCTAGTTACCCTTCTTTATAGATCATGCATATATATGAACATAGTAAGACCAACAAGAAAGTGATAACAGAGACTACTCTATATATTATGTAAAGCTAACAACTTTAGAACGTGCAATATATTTATATTTATATGATTTGCCTTTTATAAGTGGCCCAATACTATTTTCTTTCTTGGAAAGTTGTAATCACACGAGGCAATCCAGTCATTCATACACACATCCCACGGACCCATCAATATCACTCTACTTGTTCTCAAAAAAAAAAAAAAAAAAGGAAAAAGAGACCCAATATAAATAATGTTTGTCTTTCATTTTTTATTTGTTGGTATTAATTGATATATTTTTAAAAGAGTTTTTTTATATTTGTTCAATATTGATTATCACATCTTTTAAGGTTGTTCTTTTATTGTTTGATATTAATTAAAACATTTTTAAAAAATAATAAATAAGTATAAGTTTATTATATTATTTTTAAATAAAATAATTTAATATATCAAAAAATGACTAAATTAAGAATAAAGATAAAAAGTAAAAAAATGAACAATTAAAATAGACGGAAGGAAATTACAATTTTTAATGGAGTAAAATTATGGGTGTGTTTGGTATTGGGAAAATACTTTTCAATGTTTAGCTAGTCAAAATATTTTTTTATAGAAAATAAATTTCTTAAACTCAGAAAAATGACTTGTATAGTGTTCAAATAGAGAAAACAAGTCTCATAAGCATGTCACAGTACTCCAAACTTATTGTCTCCTCTCAATCTGAAATAATGCCTCACCCTACCACTATAAATTATATATTAATAATTTATCTTGATAGAAATTTGATATATTTTCTACTTATTTACTAAATCACTAAAACATAAATAACAAAATTGTATACATTTTAAGCATATTTGTTTGCCAAAACCAGCCTACATAGTATAACCAAATGGAATTCTTTCTCACATAGATTTTTGTGGAGTAGTCATGGTAATTAGGTTGTTAAAATGTGTAAAATATTACATTCGTATATATGTACTAACTTTTAATAACTACTGGTTTCCTCCAATCTATAGGTTTCCTCCAATTGGAAGTATTCCAATAGGCTAGGTGCGTATAACAAAAAAGATGACCTGAATCTTTGTGGCAAAGCTTCAATAATGCTGTTTCTTTTTGTAGCCTAAATAATCTTTTTACCTACTTTAGCCCCTAATTAGTTACTTCCATCTGTTGGCTTATAACTGCAACCTTAAACAGGAAGTATCCACTAACTTCCTGTTTCTACTCTATTTTTGCTTCTCATATATTGTTCTTGGTTTGCATAATTCTTAAGAAAAAATTAGTTTGAATTGTGTTTTGATTAATATATTTTTATTAATTTTTTAAATTTATATTTATTTATGTGTATTTTAATTTTAAAATAGTTAATGCTAAAAATAAAATTGAGAAAATTATAATTAATTCTCTCTTGATTTTTTAGATTAGCAAATATTTTAAAATAACTATTTTTAGTATATATGACAACTAAAAGGAAATGAAGGGAGAACAATTAGGGGTCGTTTGGTTTGAATACAAGTTATGCTGGGATTAATTATGTCGGGATTAGTTATACCAATATTAGTTATTCTAGGATTAGTTATCCTGATATTACTTCTTATTAATTATTTGGTTTGTTGTATTAAAATAACATGCATTACATAATTTTATAAGAAGACATTGTTTGTTTACAAAAATACCCTCCATATTTTTTTTAATTAAATAAATTGCTTCCAATTGCTCAAAATAATCTATACCATAGAATTGAAATTATTCCTTTTGGATAGCAGATATAAAAATCTTCAATGCATTATTGCTTACAGGAAATAAGAAAAAATAAAAACTAGAACTAAACTCTTTGTTATTTTTTAAAAGTAATGTAGAAAAAAGTGAAAAGTAATGTAGAAAAAAGGTTTGAAGGAATATTTGTCATTTATTATTTTATTCATGGGATAACTTATCCCAACATTATTATCCACCAACATATAGGGATAACTTATCCCAGTACTAGTTTCTAATCTTGGAATAAAGTTATCTCAGACTTTGAAACCAAACAAGAAATTAGGGGTTATTATAATTTATCTCAGGATTATTTTCTCTTATCCATCATACCAAACCACCCCTTAAAGTCTCGATCATCGCCAATAAGGGTGTCAAATAGGCGGGTTGGGCCAAAATTGAGCATAAATAGGCTGAGTTAATAAATAAGTTGAGCTAAAATAAGCCTAGAAGCTACTTGAGCTGAAATGGTCTAAATATGAGTTGGGTCATGATCCACCCAATTTAACTCAATTTTTTTGAATGGTCCACCTTCCCCTTACTCTACCTTTTACTCGGGTCCACCCCTTCCCTAACTCGGGATTCGACCTTGACTCAAAATCTGAGCCTCGACCCTCGTCCTCAATTCAAGAGTTAAGACCTAACCTCGACCTAATCTTGACCTAGAATTTGAGACCCGAGCCTCAACTCGAAACACGGGACATAGACTAGTGACCTGACTTGAGGCCTGATTTGAGAATCGAAATCCAACCTTAATCAGACACTATTAAAAAAATAGCAAAAACTAACTTCAGGAGGTTGTTTTTATTCTCTTTAAATTTATATTTTCTTGAAAAAATAGACCTCCTGAGGTCCTTTTTTTTATTTTTTATTTGTGCAAAAGCGATCTTCGGAGGTCGAATTTTGCAGAAAAATTCAAATATAGTCGGTTTGCATTTTTTTAAAAAAATTTTGGGCACTAAAAAAACAGATTTTTGAACGTCGTTATCGTTTAAAAATATATATTTTTTAAAATTGACCTCTGAAAGTCTATTTGCACTTTTTCAATCTTTTGAGGTCAGTTTTTGAAAGTTTTTCAGTAGTGCGAGATCCGATTCTAACCTCGGAGTCGAGACCCAACCGACCACAATTCGAGACCAACGCCCCACCCATAAAAAAAAAAAAGTAAAAGTAAATCTCAAGTAGTAAATACAAATTAAAGTTAAGCTACAGGATAAAATTGAGTTAGTATTGAGCTAAATTGAAGATCACTTAAAAATGAGTTATGTTGAGTTGGGTTAAAATCAACCAAAAAAAATAATTATCTTATGCACAACCCATAAAATATTGAATGAATTAAACAGACCACTAATTTTTGGGCCATGTTTAAGCCCCCTAGTCACCAACTTCTCTCATCGGAGATTGACGGTTACGTTTTAGAGTCAATAATTTATATAAGCATATGTAAAAAGACATAAAATTATAGTCAAATCTTGTTACAATAATAGTATTTGTTTGAAAATTTTGTCTTTGTACTCTGTTATAGCGAAGTATTGTTATATACGTATTCTGACATTTGACATTTAGATCTCACTTCTTTGTTATAAATAAAAGGATGCAAAATATTAGTTTAATGATTTTGTGTACCATAAAAGAAGGAATGTATTAGTTAATCAATTTAATAAAAAATAAAAAAAATACAGAGTATGAATGAAAAAAAAAAAGAAAAGAGAAAAAAGAATACCAATAATTTTTCCTCGTGAAGGCCGATAATTGATAAACACCATTTAAATATAGTTTTTTCTTTTTAGATATTCGTACTTGAAATTTACTATATGCATGACATTACTAATGATTACCATAAATATTTTAATATTTTATTTTTATACATAATTTATTTCTTACAAAATATTATTACACAATATTTGAATATAACTATTATAAAGAGACGAGTTTATAAGAAATGTATTCCTATAATAAATGTCACTATTCTAAATAAAATATTATCATACAAAAAAGAAAATCAATTTTAAAAAAAATCAAATATTTACGAGTAACAAAAGGATAGAGTATTACTCCCTCTGTCCATTTTATTCCCAATAGTAGGGGACGTGCACTTTTTGTACAAAGAAAAAATTTATATCCTTCATGTTACTCAAGGGGGTTTCGATTAATATCCGCTCTCTTCTTTTCTAATCTTGATTTTTTAAAGCAATTCATTAGGTCGGGGTCAAGCCTAAACCCCTTCATCACTGATGGATTTGAAAAAAAAAAGGATAATTTTTTTTATTATATCTTAATTTTTTAAATTAAATAAATAAAAATGAATATATATATTTAGAATAGTGAAAAAGTAAAAATAAATGGAGTCGGGAGTATTTTTGTGAAGGTTAGAAGTCAAGGACATTTACCATTAAATTAGATGGAAAATTAATTTTCATCATTAAAAGAAAATTAAATTTATTTCTTGCAAATTGCAAAATATCCATCAAGTTGACATCTCTATTTAAGCAATTAGATTAACTGCACGAATTATACAGCTGCTGTAGATAATGTTAAAATAAACTCCTAGGGTGGTAACTAAAGTTTTAAAAATATATATATATATACAACTCATGGATCGATCCTATTATTAATGGTTGAAACATCAGATCTCATGAGGACCAGCTCACTATTGAACTGTCACAGTTAGCAGTTAGCCCACCATTTACTAAATTGGACCATACTGCCATATATATATATATATGGGGAAAATATAATAAAAAAAAGAATACAGGGCCATATTCTTCTTCTTATTGGCTAATCAATGGACATGTTTTTATGTTTGTCTAGTGGCAAAACACCCAACATTTTTTATTAAATTGTCGTCCACCCTTCTCATTTTCTTTAGGGTTATTATTGGCTTCCTGTTCTATTTCAAGATGTCACTACCAAGCTAGCTTATACACTTGCTAAGCTTTGTGTATATACTTCATATATATGTGTGTGTGTGTGTGTGGTGGGGGTACAACAGCATTGACTTAGAGTTTCTCTCTCTTTTTTTTGGTAGGTACCTTGACTTTGAAATTTTCTCCAAAGGTTAGTTTAGTAAAGTTTAATAGATATTATAATCTAATTTAATTTCAAAAACTCACCCATGAGGCAAGTATTTCTCAAAAATCATATGATTAGACCTTAGTTATCTCATTCTCTCAACTAATTAACATGAGCAACACAAATCTGGTATATGTAACTTTTATAACTTGCATCTCTCATCTCACATATAATTGATTAATATTTTTGTTTCAGAAAATGTTAGGAAAATGACTATGTCCCAAGTAATAAAAAAATCAA